>JAOYNN010000042.1:0-26977 GCA_025770095.1 Goniobranchus kuniei | reverse complement strand
AATATAATATAATAATATAATATAAGTTCTCCATGCCACCTTTGATTATTTAAATGTCATTGCTTCCATCTGAGTCTGGAGAAAGTGAGATAGATTAGTATAAAAACTTAAGGACCACTTCTTCATTTTCAACATACAAAATACTTGTATGATGACATGAAATGTGAACGTTGTGCTTAAAATTGTAGACAATATTTACCTTGACCCATTGCTTAATATTAATATTTTCAGAATTTACATTATAGAATTTGGTCCTTAAAATTTGTCATTATATATCGTTGATTCCTTGCATCAGTTGGTTTCAACTCGTATCTTAACCTGTAACAAAAATAAATCAGCATTATATTAAAAGCTCTGAAATTTCTTCTCAATAGCAAAAGTGAGTCCAAGGGGCAGAGGCAACAATCAAACAGGAAGCTAAAAATTGTTTCTTTAACACAAAAAGACAAGGAGTGGGAGGAACAGGCAGTGCAGGCTGAATCTTACATGATGATCAACAAACAGCATTAGTTTGCAAAGTAATACAACCATCTCTGATGATATTTGTGAATATAAATATAAATATAAATAAGTTTGTCAGGCTTTTTTAAAAAGAAGAATTGGTATCATTCCTAGTGCAATTTGCTGAGAAAAAATAATGCGATTGTCTCCATTGGGAAACACATATTTAGATTTGGAAAATGCTCATTTGTTCAAATGACATTCTAAAAACAAAAAAGAAAATAATGGATCTTTTTAAGATACTAAAAGGAGTAAATGAATACGCCTCCTCACATATATTCTTTCTTTTGCTTAAAAATTGTGAACCTCAAAATGTTTCATTTTTCAGTTGTGCAATTTATTCAAAGCAAACAATTCAGCTGTATAATTCCCATTTAACTAATTATTAAAAGTCAGGAAAAGATACAAGTTTTTCTATCATACTGTGACTTAATTCTTCCCATGATTGTGTTAGTAAATGAGAGCAGAGCTCACACACTGCAGTGACTTAAGACCTGAGACACAAAGAACTGTGGCATTTGTTGTGACTTGTACATGTGGTCTAGGCAATCTTTCTTGCGTTGTTCAATATAATATTTTTGCTTTTCTTCATATTGCCCTAAGGGAAATGGAGTTTCTTCTGCCGCTGTTACAGGACTATGCCATTGGCGACTAGAGAGTTTTTGCTCCTCCTCCTTCTGTGAAGGGGAAAGTCAATAACTGTTATTGTGAAGAAAAAAATGCTTATATACTTTAAATTTTTTCATGAAGTGTATATAACATGTTGATATGTTTTTACATTTGAAAAGCCTTCTTAAAGTCCACAATATGTTGAGACCTGTTCATTATATAAACTTATTTTCACAACACTTGCTTCCTTTCATGATAGGGATTTCTTCTTTTTTTTTCATTATTTAAGAAAAAGACAAAATTCATTGTTAGACCTACAAAATTAAATGACAATTTGATTATTATTTCAAAATGAGGGAGAAAGGATGTTACTCAAATCCAAAATCCTCAAGTACAATCTAATACAAGTCAAATTATCACCATCTGGATAAAACAATGGTTAATTTTGCTCTTCAAGAAGCTATTTACCTTTCTAAGAAGATCATTGTACTCCTTATTTCGTATTTCAGTCAATCTTTTACGATAGTCAGCAGATGACCTTTGTGAGCCCAGGTTGTTATCAGATGCAATGGGATTCTAAAATATTACAGAACATATACAATATTTTATATTTTTCTATCTCTAGCATGAATCTAATCTTTAAGGAGGGAAATGCCCAAAAAACCCTTGTGATGGAGATACTTCAAGAGCACAAATGTCAAAAAACCCCAGGATGAAACACTGCCTAACAAAAATACATTTCTATTTGTAACCTGACAAAATACAGATTACATTTCCATATATAATGGAAGCATCCTAACAGTGTATTGGAAAATCGCATGAAGTCATTTGAGGTTAAATGATAAAAACAAAATACACTGGTTTCTTGATCAAGTGATCTCTGGCTAGGAACCAAGGCTTAATACCCCTCTTCATAAAAGCCCTCTTTATCAGAGAATTAGAAAACATACAATTTTTTTGTTTGTTTTTGCTTTTTTCTTATTATTACATCCATCCTTCTAATGGCATGTTGAGATAAAAAGTTCCATAATAAAAATCAGGCTCCATCCAAAGTAGGCAGTAAGTAATGTGGAAAAAGACAGTGTGATATGTTTGTTGTTGGTCTTTAAGGAAGTGATCGAATGTGTTGCCTTGAGTGAGAAATTTAACAAAATATGTATCCATCAATCTGCTATCTCCACAAAAAGAAGCACATCAATGAAAACAGTTCTGTTATTGACAGGTGCTTTGATTTGTCTTTCTTTTATTGCCTGTTCATGAAAATGAGAAACTAATGATATTAAGACTATGACTGTGTCAAGCCCTACAAATTATCTCTTCATTCATAAACCACCTTTACTTTCAATTGTACTGTTTATTATCCTATAACAAATTCTCAAAGAGTGTTTAATAACTTCTTAGTTATCTGGAAGTTTATGAAAATGGTTTTAATCTTTAAGTGATCCACAGCTCTCAACACTCAGACTTCTTTACATGAATAGACACATCAAGAGGTAATATCAACATGATATTTCAGAGGGGCCCTGAAAACACAAGAATAATAAGATAGTGACATCAAAAATCTGTTCTCAGGAATCAGTACCTCAGGAGACCAATACATTGCATAAAAATAAATAAAAAATGCATGCACTAGTACAGCAGCAGCATCTAGATTGGCTTCACGATCAAATCTGTTAACAGTCTAATAATAAGCAACTTAAAATTGTTCTCCATAAATAAGCGGAGCCTAAGAGTAAAATAATGTCTGAACACAAGTTGATCATAACAAACATCTGTAAAGGGCACAAAATTGTGTTCTAGATATTACAAGTTTTTCATAAAAGTCTGATGTCCGTCAGAAGCTGTTGCCAAAGAGGATCATCCTTGATGGACAGAAGCAGCTGCAAGACCTATAAAAAAATTCTTGAAAAAAGAAACACAACATTTTCATCACTATGTTTTTCTCTCACAGTCGAGGCAATAAATAATTCAATTGCCTTTTTGGTTTTTTTATGGTATAAGGAAGGATAGTAAACAAATTCATGGAAAAGAAGATACTGAGGTTAACATAGCAATGAAAAATGTTAACAGAAGAACAGTTTCTACACATAAATGCTGGGGTATGAAGTCTATATTACAGATGCATATCACAACCTATAGAATAAGAAAACAAAAATGATCACTGTTATCTGTACATACATACAAAATTAACCGCATTTTGGCAAAGGTGCGCACTCATGAAATGATTTTTTTATTATCAAATTACAGTTTTTGAATTACTTTTTGGCTGTGTTTGCTTTGTACTTCTGTCAATGTTTTTTTAATGAAAATTTTACTCTTTAATCACATTTCTAAAGCAGCACAGGTAATGTGATGAAAGATTCTTTGAACAGATAACTGCATTTTTATTTCCTTTCAAGAGAAGTATTGAATATGGTTGTGCTACGGTTTAACCATAAAATATGGGGGTGAGACAAAAGCCTTGAGTCTTTATCCCAAGTACAAATTCTTTTGATGTAACTTGCAACTTACTGCTTCCCATTTTTTGCGGTATTCAGAAGCATCTTTTTGGGCTTCTGCAATGGTCTGATTGATGTTCTTTTCAGTTTCAGACATGTTCTGTTTTTTGATGGGAAGAAAATCATTACGTTCCTCTAGGAGATTGTGTGAGAGTCACATAAAACAAATTTTTCATATTTGTACTATGACTTATACTTGCTTACATCTCAAATTTCTATATCCTTCTTGTAAACACCTTACAGGAGGCCAAAGATGGGTTTTTTTACATCCTCATTAGAATTGATAGAATTGAGTTCTTTATTTAAAAGTTAAATATGATTTTGTACTTAACAAATTTTCAAACAAAAAAATCCATGAATTTTGTTGATCAGATTTCTTTTTCAGGAACCTATAGTGGATTTCTTAATGTGAGAAAAAAACAAATGGAAAAACAACATGAAGATTTCATCTCCATGATGCAAACCTGATATGTAAGACCTATAACAAATGGTCTGACATAACCTCTCATCTATTACATTTAATTTGTCTACTTAAAATAAAGTTTACAAAACGATTGACAAACCTACTTATTTTCAATTTGAGAGCAGAGTGAACTTAACACTCATACTGGGTCAGAAATTACTCTGAAATTACACAACAAAGGTTGACTAAAAATTGATTTTGTGGATAAAATCTATGTACCCTTGCTTTGTTTTCCTCTTTCCACTGCATTTTGTAACTGTTTTTATCATCATCTGAGAATAAGCCAGTGTTCAAGTTTTGAAGATTACGCCTCCTTGGTGTTAAATCTTCTTCCATTTTCTCCCCAGCAATTTTCTCAACAATGCTGTCAGTATTCAGCTGCTCTCTTTGCGCCATCTTTCCCGCCTGCAGTTTTGGTACCTGTGGCATGAGGAACACACAAACAAACAGTTGCAAAATAATATCAATGAGAACAAACAATCTATCAATGATCAGCAAGGCACATCTAGAATATAATGAACAGAATTGTCCTTTAAGGATACAAAAGAAAGCTAGACATTCTTTCACAGTATTACATGGAACCTCAATATAAAAGTTTCACATCTGCAAGAGAAAAACAATTCTTGTTTTCCCTATAACAGTGAATAACAGAGTGATTCAAGAAAAAATCCTTCACACCAAATGGCACTAGGCATGCATAAATCGAATAGTACAATTGGTGTATACATTTTCAGAAAGGGTCGTAAGATTCGTCACAAACCATCACTCAGAAAAAGAAGGAAGCGTTACTGAGGCAATGAATTATGTACATTGGCAGCCACTTGAAAAAAGAAGAGAATATGCATGATTTACATTATTCTGCAAGGCAGTCAATGACGAAATAGCAATACCAGTTCCTGACTACTTCTCCAAAATGGCTCATAAACATGTGACAAGGCAACACCACCCGACCAGATACACCCAACTACTCATAAGAACAGATAAGTATAAGTTCAGTTCTTTCCCAGAACAATAGTTCAATGGTACAAATTAAACAACAACATATTACATCGAGATTACGAAAGTGTCGAGAAATTCATAAGTGCCTTGGGATTAGGAATTGTTACGGATCAAGTTGTAAATATTTGCGGATAAGGGCAATGTTTGCCTTTTGCAAATTACCAGCAGTAAACAGTAAACAATAAATCACCTGTCTATCTACTCAATATAAAACAATGTGAATAAATAAATTTATAGATACAAACGAAAAATAAACTGTTGAAGCTAAAAGAAAACCCCTAAAAATAAATTCACAACTTTGTTAGAAACTGATAATGAATCTCTCACCATATCCTTTATGTGAATGGGGACAAAATTAGAACTCAATAACAGTTGATGTGAAGAGAAAAGGATATTTCAATATTTTCACAAAGTATTCCTCCTCTTTCAAGCTCGCCTGTTAACTATTGCCATACACAGTACTCTCTCTTATAGATGTAAAGCTTTGAATAGTTGATGCTGTGACACTCTGATCCACTTTATTGATTTATTGGATCGTCCCCTTTCAAGCTCCCCCTAGCCTGATGGTCTTCCTTACACTATTAAATGAGGCTTTAGAGGCCAGTCTCTCAGGTTACCAACAATAATATTTGAGCATACATGGCAACAGCCATTCCTTCTTTGCACATTAGCATGCATACTTTCATTCATATAAGACAATTTAATCAATTTATAAGCTTTACACAGTACCAGAATGACATTAATATGGTAAACTAAGAAAATTTTGCAGGTAAAATTTTGTTGTTTGTTTTCTTTTCTTTTAAATGCAAAACTCCATTTCTCAAACTATCTCATTGGCTTCTGTTTTAGAATACAATCAAAAATCAATTTGCTATTTGACAAAAAAGGAAAGGTTATTTTCAAAGCATTTTATCCAATTCTTTATTGCCAATAAGAGAAATCTAAAAAAAATTATGTAAAATGCTATTTTCTATTTCAAACTGCAGTATTTCAGAAAAATCTTGACTAAAACATCACGTTGGATAATTTTTACCCCTTCCAACAGTCTGGACAAGGAGTCCAATGTTTTTGTGAGTAACCCTTAACAACGAGCTCTATAAATATTTGATAGTGAACCACACAATACAATGGTGAAAGGTCTTTCAATGCCTGGCTATTAGTTCCAGATCAATAATGTTGGCAATCAAAGCAATTGACAGTGAGCCATCATCCTTTTGTTCTACTTTGGCATCATGGTCTCAAAAGCAAAAGATACTAAACATATGCGAATCAAGATTTTACTTTCAATGGTATCATATCTATGGCATTGAGAGAATATTTTTTGTTTGCACACCAATTCAGACAGGCATTTTTTATCCCCTTATAGAGCTCATAAATTACTCAGCTGAAAAGCAAATGGTAGCTTTCAGACGTTCTTTGATTTAAAAAATTTTTATTTTAAAGTATGATAATCTGATTCAAACTGGAATTTTGTGTGAAAATGTACTAATCATATTTTCTTCGCTTGAAAGGACAACTGATGTTTTGTTTAATAGGTTTATCAACTCATAAAGCAGACAGAGCCTGTATGCTTTGTATGTTTGATATTGTAATAGCAGTGAAACAAAGAACAAACAGGG
Source organism: Goniobranchus kuniei (assembly GCA_025770095.1). Lineage (NCBI taxonomy): Eukaryota > Metazoa > Mollusca > Gastropoda > Nudibranchia > Chromodorididae > Goniobranchus > Goniobranchus kuniei. The sequence continues at coordinate 20,288 of JAOYNN010000042.1, read as the reverse complement.
CACAATGATATGAGTTTGAGGGAGGTGCAAATTAAGAGAAATTGCCACATATCATAAGGCTGATTGACAGGTGAACACATCACATCAATATTTTCTGACATAGGGCAGGGACTCAAACAATGTCTGGAAAATCAATTTTTGAACCAAAGGAATACTAAAATAGCATGTCGGGATAGAAATGGTAGGAAGCTGGTTCACAGCTTGAGGAATAAAATATCTCTGTACACAATAGACAAGGTAGAATATTACATAAGCACACATTTTTGGACTTTTCGCCACAACCCTGTCTTCTATTAAACTCTCATCTATATTTCAAAATTATCTCATGATATGATAACTCAACTGAACTGAAAATTCTGCAGTTTTCTGACACCATAGTGGGTCTCAAAGAGACAGAAAATTTCTTAAATCTTTCAACTCATATCACATTAATTTATCTTTTGCCTTTATCTGAAGATTAAATCACTTGAAAAAAATCTATACTTAAAATAATTACTAATTTTCGAGAATGTATTAACTTACAACCATTCCAATTCTCTTTCACTTGTCTCAAACCAGATTAAAAAAAACACTTATAAACTGTGGTAAAGTTAATAAGTAACTTCTCTCGTATACAAATATTTGGAGCACTGTTAAACTTTCAGTGGTACTGTCCCTTCATATGAGCTACGAGCTTGGTTCATTGGTTAGTGGATCAAGTACTCAGTTTTGGGATGCTTCATTTCTTTGTTCAACATTACTCTCCATACAATTACAGTATGCTGTCTAAATTTCATTGCTGTGTAATGTCAACTGAGGGGTCCATCAGTGGAACATTTATTTTGGAGGTTAAAAGCATCGGATGATAATGGTTTTGCAATTTGACCAATTTGAACACAATATTGGAGGTTTCCTTCTGACGAGTTTTAAACCCATGAGCTAGAATTTTTAAAGCAAATATTAGCTCACTTATGCCTATTTCTTGCTTACCTGATTTTTTCTATGCTCTTCTTTCCATTTTGCCTTATATTCATCTAAGGGTTCATCTCTTTGTACTTTAGCCACAATGTGATCTGTGTCCAGATAGCCACGAGGTGACAATTGTACTGGTGCATCCCATTTTTTTCGTTGACCCCCAGGCTGATTCATGGAAGGGTAAATGAAGTAATGAAAATCTCAGTACCTCAGATATTGAAGCTATGTCTCATACTTGTCTAATGAAGACAGTAATTATCTAAAATCCTCAAAAGTCATCTCTTTGCAGGGAACAAAATCTAACAGAAATAGGATTACTGATAATCACTACTGGTCTTTTTAAAAGAATCTGCACTGCTTTGTTTAGTTGTCTGAATTCAAATATTATCTTACTATTAAACTGTATATTTTGTTTTGATGATCAAGAATTATTTTTAAAAATGCAAGTCACAAAAGATAAATATGAGTCATAAGTTAAACCAATCTTCAAAGAGGGGAATAATTGAAGGGAAGAACCAAAAAAGTATGATTAAAAATAAATTAATGAGAATTATAGAATGAAAAAAAAACACAAAAAGTGTATTAGCAAGACAATGGAGGTGGCAGCCAACAGGATAAAGATAAAGAAAGATGTATTTCGAGGAAAAGAATCAAAGTTCTTTTTTTTTTGTATGGGCCAGTGTCATTCCACAAGTGCTCATTAAAAAAAATCCAGTTCGCTTATCATTTCATCGTCATATCAGAAAAGTCATTACAATTGAAATTTTATTACAATAGGAAGTGTTTCTTTAAATGCATTTCATGAATAGATGAAATAAAGTGCAATCCACAGATGCCCTAAAAAATCTATCTGAAAACATCTTAATGGATGTTACATGCCACTTAAAGGATGGATAAAGAGACTACCAAATAAATTTAAAACTTCAATGGTACCATCCTTTTTTAAGCATGCACTATGCTCTTTAACAGATATTAAAGTGATCACATCTTTTTCTCCTGATATATTATATAAGTGAAGTGTCTTATTTTACTTGATCTACTTAAGATTCTTTCGGCTTATCCCAAATTTGGGGGTTCACCCTTTCACAATTGCTTCACAGGTTTATGATATGGATTTCATGCTGGATGCCCTTTCTGGCAATTTGCAAAAGAAGAGATTGGAGGAAGGCATAGAAGTAATTAATTTTGCCCAGGCAGAAGCTCATCAGCCTACTCTCCTATGATTTCCTACCTCAAAGGGTTCTTTCACATGCACAACATGGACATGGGACCTCCAAGTTTATCATCTGTTTCCAATAAGACCGGGCACTACAATTCTTCCTATCAAAGGGGTAAGGAGCAGAAAAAAACCTGAAAATCTAATTTTCAGCCTTTTTGCTCCCATGGCCCGCGTCATACTAATAGACCACAGGGAGCCCCTCTTATTTTATTTTACAGCGCACACCACTTAAACAGAACAATGCTGTTCCCCATGAATCGTTCTAATGAAGTGGTGTCCCTTTGAACAACTTTTTTTTCTATCAGTGGAAGAATTAGTAAAGTCTCCTCAAAATTGCATCCAAGGTATTATCCTTAGCATCCAAAAATCTCCACGACCAAGACCCACACACCTGGTGGCCAATCTTTGCAGGACTCTCATTCAATAAAAAGGATGGAGAGATACTGTTGAGTGAATAAAATAAAATAATGGTAATACATAAGATTGTTGAACTCAACTGCAAAGACGGGACAGGAGATGTGATGTTTCAGGTCTTTATGTGTTGCCTGACAAAGGGTAAGACCCAAAAAGTCATGTCTCTGTCTGAGTTCAACAATCTTATGTACTACTATTATTTCCTCTCATTCAATAAGCATGGCCAAATCTACCTTTACCTGCACCTTGCAGATTTCGACAAGGACCCTATCAGACTCCTCAATGTCCAGTGTGATAACACATAGTTGGGGCTTGCTGGTCACTGAGCTTGCCATGGATTCAAGCAACTGGCCACTCTCATTTGACATCAGTGGTGTAGCAGAGTATTTGTCACTCCTTTGTCCTATCACGTTATTCACACATATAAATGTAAACCACCTCAAGCATGGTATCAATAGAAAGTCTTTTCAAATACCTAATCAACATAGTTAACGTCAAGTTCCATATACTTCTTCAGAGTACCCGGTAGTCAAATACACTGAGATTGAGCCTTTGCCCAAGCTCAGGAGTGCATCTCTTGTACATTGTCGAATCTGGCCCTTGTCCTCAAATCGGCAGCCTTGCAACATTTCCTTCATTTTGGGGAAGATGTGAAAGTCATGAGGGTCGAGATCAGGTTAATAGGCACAATTTTACTAAGAAACTCAAAACCCTCTCGTGCAACATAGTTGACAGAGTCCTAAGATGCATCAACAAATGGGGCGACCCCTTTACAAAGACTTTTTTCATGCCATGTTCATCTGTCAGTATCCTGTGAACTGTTTTAAGGGGCATTTGAACTATTCCACTCAATTCTCTGGAAGTTCTTATCTTATCATCCTCAACAACAGCTTTGATTTTTTCAACACTGCTGTCACAAATGACAGCTTCTGCCTACAGTTGTGCCCTGCCCTCATTGCTCATGTCAGGCCTTCCACCTTCAAACTCTTTGACCCGTTTTCTTACTGTTTGAATTAATGGGGCATTATCACCAATTACATTACACAGATCAGCATGTCGTCAACAGGAGATCTGCCAAGAAGTGTTGAAAATATGATCACAACTTTGACATCATAGCAAGAGAAGAAACCAGCAGTGCCATCGTCAGCCATTTTCCTTGGCATTGACTTAGACAATGTGTACCAACACACATTTCTTGAAGCATCATATCTCCTTGACACAATCCCCAACTCACTTGATTTTTGGTGTTGGGATTACTAAGATATGACATCTTATGACAAAAAAATTGAACAGTGTAAATGGCATCCTTTTGAATCTATAGAGGAGCGAAACTTTACTTTGACAAAGATCTTGTATCTCTGGTGCTTGTATGTTAAAGATTATGCAAGCTTTTTTCAGATTAACCCGGTGAATTGGCCTATTGGGCACTGAGACCCGACTTCCATCCAACAACAGATTGATGTCACTTGTTGTTGAAACCACTATATAATGCAACCTTTCAGACTTGATAAAGTTCAGGAAGGTATATTTTTCTATGTAAGATTTTCCACCAAGTCAATTTTCAATCATATATGTGACTCGATGTTTGACAATTTCCTGATTTTTTATTCCTTTTAAGCGACGGGCTAATCTGTTTTACTAGTGACAATCATACAGAAAGTACTCTGCTCCAAAGGCAATTGTTCCCATTAAGTAGCACTTCTGTTTAAGCAGTGTTACGAGTACCAGTGTGCACTGTAACTACATTACATTATCTTCTTACTTCTATGCATTACAAAGATTAAGATTTTTCAAAGTTCTAGTATATTCTCTTTTTTGAGAACTATTTTGAATTTACATGAGAGACAAAAACTATGCCAACAGCTACCACACTTCAATCAATTGATATATTTTGTATTGAAAAAGGAGGAAATGACGTTGAAAATACAGACAGAGAGAGGCAAATCATTAAATAATTGCTAGAATATCATAACTAGTTTTAGAACAGTCTTGTTTCCTTTATCACTGTAACTATCATTGCAGCGGCTTTGATCATTTATCATTACAAATACAAAAGAGACAGATGCTTGTCATTCATCTTTCATCAAGGAAAATGGAGAAACAGCTGTAAAACTATTTCTAAATCGGATAGCCAGATGATTGTACATAGTATAACTATGGAGATGGAAGAATCAAAACAATAATGTTAGCCATAGTTTCAAATGTTCAGAGAAAAAGGAAGCAAAATATAAGAACATTGAAAGCCAAAAGGAGTCAAAATGAAATAAAAGCAATACAACAGGTGATTATTTAGGAAGTTCCTGAACTTCTGTTGTTTTATATCAGAAAAAAGTTCTTAAACAAAGAACAAAGATATCTGTAAATCTAAAAGTAAATCAATTATCTATCAGTATGTAAAACTGTATTATAATGCAGAGTAGGATTTAGGAGGTATAAAGTTGAATACCATAGGTTTCAAACAAAGGCATTATTCAAAATAATAACTTTACATTAAGTTTCAATTAAGTTTTGCCCTGTTTTAATACAATGCATTTTCCTCTCTTTTTCCATTCTTAGGACATTTTTTTGTTTAAACCTTCTTTGGTAAAGCCCCCACATAAAATCCCAGATGCTGTAGCATATCTGGACTAATTATTCAGTAAAAAATTGAATGGTGAGCAGATATGATTTATGGAAATGCAAAACAGTCTTTGATCCCAACATTTAGATGTGGTTTTTCACGTTTCATGTCAATGATGTTTTCACAGTCAATTTCATGTCAGCGAAAAAAATTCAATTAAGATGAAGATATGGGGTAATAAGAGGAATCATTATATCTAGTCCTGTCATAATTTGAACATTTAAAATTTTGGCAACTCCTAATATAACGTCTATGTTGTTGGTAAAAAATAAAGCACACAATGGATATCGTTTAAAATGAATCTCAAATGATTTCAGCATAAACTCCTCATTTTTCATTTACTATAACACCCTTTCTAATTTCTTGTACAGGCTTTTACACCTTCAACCCGCAAACCCGTTATATCGGGGTTTCTCATAAAATGCGACTCCCCGAGATCTCGATTTATCAAGATGTGAGTCCCATACTCAATTAGCCCAATTCTAAACATAGGAACACACATTTGCTGATGATGTAGGCCCTTTTCTTTGTATAGAGATAGTTTGGGTACATTCTGGAATGAAAGCTTCCATGAACAGTGCTGTGTTTACATTTTGAGAGTGAATTTTCACTGAAAATGAAGCGAAGCTTATCAATGGTGTAATCAGCTGATCGTTCTGCAAAAAGATTTTCGGCAGCAGACGTCCTTAGACAGTTGAAGGAAGACTCAGACAACTGGATTTAGAGGCAGATTATCCTGAGAGTGAACTTGAACAGGAGTCAGACGATCCCGATGATGATGAGGAGAAAAAAAGATCTAGATCCAGATGTAGATCTAGTGATTCAAATACGGATGGAGAGCTTGATCTAGATCTAGATGATCTAGATCTAGATCTAGATAACATAAACGATCATCCGAGCCCAAGAGGTGATCAAGTGAGGAGTGGTAGACCTAATAATGGCACTAGAACCAGGAAAGACACAGGCCTTGAAGATCTCAATCCAAGTTTGATGAGGACTGAGCAACTTGAATGAATATCCAGGGGGTGAACATTGATGACTTAATGGAAGTTCCCTGGGGAGCTCAGGGAAGAGATTGATTTGACCTTAGGGAGTAAGGGTTCAAAGGGTTAATGTTCAGATCCTTATGTATTATTGGATTACTGAAGTTAGATTAACATTCAAGTCTACGGTGGTCCTTTAACGACGTCATGCTCATTTGATGAATGCCTAAATAAGTTTTTGGGGTTGTTTTTTTTTGCTAATGCAACTTTTGAATAATAGATAGACATCTATTCCTTCATTTGCTATGACTTTTAAATAAAGGACTTACCAGAAATAATCGAGTTTGCCTTGATAAAGACACTGAAGTAAAAAAGAAAACATGGCTTTCTTGCATAGTTCAAATTAGGTAAAAATTAGGTCGATAATCTTCCTAGGACAGATCTTCAGTATATGTAAATATTCCCGTTAGTTATGAGAGATCCATGCGTTATATGAGGCTTCCAGCACAAATCAATAGGAACTGACACATTTCTCATACACATGGACATCATTGTACATCTGTTTAATCCAGCTGAAATAAAACTGTTTTATGGATAATCCCCTCCTACTGCATACCATATATTGAAATTAAATTTTGTGCGCATATTGATACAGAGTGAAGGTTAAAGTATCTATATCATTCTAGAGTTAAAAGAGTGCTACAGTAGAATTTCAGAAACTTTTTATAGAATATGCACAGCATTAGAATATATATGTGCTGCTTTAACACATTTCAATAAAATCTGATCAATACTGTTGCAGCTTCAAAGGTATGAAGATATGCGCAACAAATAGTGTGTAGCAACTGGTTGGACTGGCATTGATACGGATAAGTGAAGATCTAAGGAGTAACTGGCTGAAATTGAAAATCTTTTATTTTAATTTTCAAAATGTCTGAATTTTGTGTCCTTTGGATACCCTCAGGAAGTGAGTTCCATAATCTTGCAGTGTTGGGAAAGAAGGAATGAAGGTGTGCATTTACTCAGGAATATGGCCATGCAATTTAATGCATTTTTTGTTAGTTACAGAATGTTTGTGTCAAAATGTTATACAATAAAACTGACTGAATACTATTTGATAACATAAGGATTACTCCAGTTAGTTTGTTTGATAGAGAAATAATGCCTTCACTGTTCAGGTTTAGATATGAAGCATGAAAGTTAATAAATTTCAGGATTTTTAAGAAAGCAGAAAATGTAGGCATAATAGCATGTATGTTATGAAGTTAGAATGTTACATTTCTTTGACTTAAAAACACATAGCAAGGCAGTTATGTAAATAAAAGGTCATATGAGTAAGGACCATATACACATTTTTCTCATGTCTAGTAAGGCTGCCTTCCAGAAAAAGACCTCCTGTGGGGAGTCATAGGAATCAAACAACAGACTGATACATCTTGACCAAAATGTAGAGTAAAAGTGGAGGAAAGTTTCATAAAGTTGTATGAAATTATCATAGAGACATGCTTGATTCATTATTCATTGCATGTTCACAAGTGTGCAATGGTATATATCTATACAGAGCAAAACACAATTGACACAATGAGTACTGCCTTACATATTACAAATCAGATAAGGTCAAAGAAAACAAGGGAGGGAACTAAAAGACAATTCTGTATGGCTCCCAATTGCCTAAGATCTAACGGTAGATGTGTCTCTTTCTCAGTAACCAATAGCATCTGCGCGGTAGAAACGGAGCACAAAAGGGTTACAAAAGTCTTCAGAATTTCCAAATCTCAAGAGGAATCCCAAAGTTGTCTTGTGTTTAAAAATACCAAGAAAATACATCAATTGAGTAGTAGGCTTCACTCTTAAAATTGTTGTTCTGCAATGAACAACTTGGAAACTTTTGCCAGCATGTCATTTTTCTTCATATTAGCAAAGAGAGATAAATCAGATGTAAAGTACATGTATCAAGAAGGCAGTTTTCAGACAATCTAGTCATTAATAAAACCTTTCCCAGAAAGTGCATTGCTTTATTATAGAATTTCATAACTACTACTAGATCGTTTATCTTATTGCTAATACTTTGGACATGATAGATGAACTTTTGTAAATTTAGAGATAAAATTTTTAGACAAGTAGTAAGTTTTCATTTAGAATGTATACTCATAAAAAGATGCCATGCTTTTCTTATGGTTGTTTCTGTTGTCAATGGTTTCAGAGACAGATTCCAGATTACCCTGCTTCTCTTTTCTCCTAAGCAGGAAAAAAAAAACTATTAGAGCTTTTACATAGCGCTTAATCCACTATGTGCTTGAAGCACTGTACAAGTATTCCCCAACAGGCCTTTTCCCAATCAAATATCTTCTCAACTCCATATAAAGTATACACACATGCAGCAATTGTACAGGCTCACTTACTCTAGCTAACTGACAAGGTCCTCCTCTGCCTATCGTTGCTTACTCATTGAAACCTATGTGGGATGAGGAAATGTGTGTAAAAAGCCTTTCAAAAGGACTAAACAATGCCACATCACGGCCCACATTTGACTTCAGAACCTCCCGGTTACAATTTGATGTCTTGACCCACAGTCCAGCTGCAACAGTATCTATTTCCTATCTCATTTCATCTACTAAGAGGTATCCCAAAAATTTCAAATACCACTTTCTGACTGTCCTTTAAGATAGATCTTTTAAATCTAGCCATTGCCAGAACATCTGTGTTCTATTTTCCTCAATCCAAGATATTTTCTATATATTCTTCTCAAGAAGCACATTTCAGTTGCTTCCAGTGATGTTGACTAGAATGAAAATTAAGTCACCCATTCAGATGAAAACTCTCTCAGATGCTTGCGCGACCAGATACTAATATTTTAAATTAAAAAAGGAACCATGGACAAGGTTACAAATTGGAAAAAATGGCACTTGATTACAAGGCTACAAATGAAGAGAACCAAAACTTTGCCATGTAGTGGTGGGTCCAAGAACGAGCACAGCCTCAGTTAGCCTTATGAACAAAAGGATCTTTCTTTAAAGATTAAAGGATGCTAAAGGTATTGACACTTATGAACAAATGGAGTATGGTACGCTTTAATACATCAAAGACCAGCCACAAATGTTGGAATTTTTAATTTCTTGGAAAAAATAGCTTCAAAAGTTGCTCTTGATAAAGGATTGAATACTTTTAAAGATATTAGTATGAGCATCTATGTTTATTTCCCAAAAAAGGTTTTCAGAAGAAGAAAAAATCTGACAAGTTATTCCAATGCAAACTAATGTTGACTGGGGTTAAAATGCTGCACACAGCACTAAACAAACTAATGCCCTATAAGAATAAATTTACTTCTCTGACAAATGAAGTTTTCATCAACCTGAGAAACCTGCTATGAAGTGTCAAATAAATGTCAGACAAAAGTAAAGTTGACTTGAGTAAACCATGCAATTGGTCTTTTTCTAAAAATTAACTGCCATCCATGATAGATATGATGCACTTCCAACAAGATTTGAAAACGTATGGGAAAAGGGACTGTTAAAGAGAGTTAGTTGTTATACGTACATCTTTTTGCATCTCTATAAAATAGATAATAAAAAAGGAGCTGTGAGTAGATGAAAAGTTGATCTAAAGAGATACATCATGGCTAGAAATAATCATGACTTGAAATAAACTACGATTTAGATAAAAGTACTAAATACTGATCATATGTTCTTAAAAGCTTCAGAAAAAAAATGTTTCATATTATTCATGCTCTACATCATTACCTCTAGTTTTCTTTGAGATGCTAGTTTACGCCATTCATGTTTATAAGCCTCTCTTTCTAATCCCCTTTCATAACTAAAAGGTCCATCCTTTGGATCTCTTGACAGCTCCAATTTCATTGTTGGCTTAAAAAAAACATAAAAAATAAGTGAAAACCAATCTTAAAAAAAAAGAAAACAAAAAAGAAGTGTGTATGGTTCTAAATAATACATATGTTGAATATACAAGTCTCCTCTCTAAATTCCCCTATATCTTAATCACTCTCAAATTTCCTTATGACAAAGCTCAGTTCAATATCTGTTTGTAAGTTATTTCATTTGCTAACCATCATTTCTTTCTTTATTGATTGAGATCTATATGGCTGAATCTCCCTTCTTTCTTTCTGTCTTTTTTTTTTTTTTACAATATTTCTTATTCTTATTTTTTTTTTTTTTTTGCTTCATCTTCATAATCATACTAATGTCACCCTATTACAGCACTACCTTTGACTGTTTTGCCAACTTTTTTGCCATATCTCTAGTTCCTTTTTAAAAAAAGAATTATTCCTTCATCAAATTAAAAAAACACATAAGATAAGAAAAAACCCCGGGGAATTTACTTCTCTTTGTTAGCCATGTTCTCACACACTCATGGAAGTGATTCTCACTCTCTCTCAATGCAGCTTGTCCTCTTTGGGACATTGCCTTTCTAACAGCACATCTGTAAGCCTCCCTCTTCTGTGCCAGTTTTACAGCCTCCATCACCCCTGATCCCAAATATTCTTTGATGTCTTGGCTCCATCTTCATCTTGGTTGTCACCTTCCTCTTTTTCCAGGCATTGTACCTTCCAAAATGATCTTTTCAATACAACTTTGTCTTTTTACATGGCCAAAATACTTCATCTTCCTTGAATCAATCCAGTCTATGAGCCAGTTTTCTTTCAGATTTAGTTCTTTTAATATTGAGGCATTTGTTAGTTTAATCACTTAGTTATTACTTAGGAATTATTTGAACTACAAAATTTAAAATGCTGCATTCCTTTGTGTAACTCAGTATATTTCTTCTCCATTTGTCTTTGTGTGTTGGAATGCCATTGCCTTACATAACCAATAAATAACACAACATGTCAATATATGTGACATGAATGAGATATCTATATTATAAAATAAACATTACAGCAATACCCATCTTAATTTTGCAATCAGCTTTTAGAATGGAGGATCATCCAAGCTTTTTCCATCACTTTTGAAATATTCTCAGATGTAGTTCATATGATTGAAGAAAAACCAACACACAAGTAAGATAGAGCATCACTTTCAATGACTTTCTAAAACTTCCTTAATTTGCTGTTTGATAGCAGTGATCTTAATGCTAACTCATTAGTTTGACGAAATCTACTCCACCCTCCAAAAAGAAATAAAAATTTATCAAACAGATTACATTTTCTTATACGATGCAGCATTGTTTTAAAGTATTAATCAAGTATTGTATATTATGTGACTGAAGATCTCTATCAGCAAAAGTTAAATCCTAATGGAGGTAATGATTCCATTCTACTCCTATCATACATGGTATTGATAAGGATGCTTCTTATTTTATAATTTTGTTAAAGAGGAGAGTAAATTTTCTCTCTTGAAATTTTCACTTCTGAAGAGGTTTAACAGAATCTTATCATAATCAACATGATCTGATCCAGCCAATGAGAAAGGAAAGTACAAAGTAAGAGCAAGATGATTAAAACATGAGAAACTTTGTTACATACGATGTCTGTTGTTAGCAATGTACAACATCAGAGTACAGAGGTACAAATTTTTCAGAATAAATGAAAGTGTGGGATAAAAACACAATAAATATAAATATTACTGATAATAAATCAGATTCTGGAAAGAAAATGTGAAGGAGAAAAAAACAACAGAGTGCAAACATCTATGATAATAAATGTACATCAACTGTGGAGAGAAACAGAGATACATAACTATAAAGAAACAGTGAAACAGTGAATTTGAAAGAGGAAAGAGGAAGACTTTTAAAAAGTGGAGCTTCCCTACCCCAGCATTTGCATTTTGCTTTCTCCATTGTGAATATTCTTCTCTGTCTCTCTTGACCTGCATGGAAAGAGAAGGTTAATTAAAAAAAGGTTAAACTTTTAACACATACTGCCGATGAAAAGATCAGGATGGACTGTTTAAAATAAAAAACCAAACCCCGAAAACTCTCTACACAAAATTTCTATATTGAACCTAAGAAAGTAGAACTCAGAGTACTTTTTAGTGAACAGGCAAAATTTTCATGATGACAGTTCGACATACAAAAGCTTAAGATGGACATTTATAGCTTTAGATGTACAATGTATAACACGTTGATGGTTTCTTTCAATTCAACATGCAGTATCTTTTACTTATAGAAATATGTATATTCAAAAGCTTCATCAGCATTTGTCATCATGACGCCTGCCTGACAGTAATGCATTACAATACTTTATTTGTTCACATCCATCAATCATAAATTCAAAACTTGGGGACATTTCTTCAGACATTTTCAGTAAATTTTTAAAAGTTCTTTACTTTTGAGATGAACTAAAATGAGAAAGCATCCTTGTTAGCTCCACAACTTATCACAGGTGGTTTTGGGAATGTCAGTACCCCTACCTCAATCCATTTATGAGAATAATGTCAATAAGAATTGCTGGTCTTTTTCTCTGTCAGTACACTACATTGTTGTTTTGGGGTTGTTGTCTTCTTTAATTCTTATACTCTCTGAATATCAATACCACAATTCAAAATATAAAAAGACTGAAAACAAACATGGATAGCCATTAGATGTCCCAAAGACAAGATTAATTAATTCATGAAAATGATTGAGCCTTCTACCTCTAAAAGAGGAAAACAAAAAGCTTACACAAAAGAAGGGCAATATTATTTTCTTAAGAATGCAGCCCCATTACAAAAAATAATATCTTTAACCCTATCAATAACATGTCAAACAAAGCTATTGTGACTGTTAATGTTTACAATTTTGTACACACATTAACATTTTATCCATTTTAATCACTGCATTGAGTTAGGTTTCCTGCAGGGAGAAAGAGTTATATTCACTGGGATTTTATAGAAGGGTGTCCTGTAAATGAGATTCAATAAAGAAACATGAAGTTGGACATCTGAAAAGACACTCATGAATATGCAAAATGGGCAAAATCAAGTTTTGCACCTGATAAATAAATGATGACCTGAAAAATGAATGTGAATTGCAGTAAAGAATTTGCAGATAGTAAAATTTCATGACCAAATGATCACAAATTCGTAAACAGGTTTGTAAAATCTTCTAGAATTTATATCAAAATACAATTCAAAACAAAAAACCCTCTAAGAACATTGTAAATAAACGTTTTGCAAAGTAAAGACCAGAATAACAAATGGCAAATAAAAAACAAGACTAAATATTCAACATATATCCAAAGTTTATAAAACAAACTTGGTTTTCATCATTGTACATGATAAGTCTAGATGATGACAAAATGAAGACAAATGCATACAGTTTACACTCTGTTGAAGTAGCAACATACTTCAAACAATTCTTTTTCAATACTCATTTGACAATCGTATAAATCATTTAGAGTATATTCAAGGAGGCAAGCTTTTTCAACACATTAAAAAAAAACCAATGTAATAAATATGACTGATTATGATTTTCAAAAATTCAATGACTGCAAAATTTTGCAAAAAAACTGAAAACATCCTTTCAAATTTCTTCATCTTACTGTGGTTCCTCTATGTCTTACGTAGTCTTGTTCAGACACAAATAAATAAACAGTTTGTGCTGATCCTTGCACATATTTAAATCGAACATTTGTTACAATTCACTTGAATCATCGTCTACATCTGAATATAACCGTAATCCATACCTTGGAATCAAAAGAATTAAAATGTACAAAATGTAGACAAAAATGTGAGGAATTATGGAAAACATGACTTAAATGACAAATACAGAATTTATCCCTATTGTATGGTATTAAATATAGAGGATATGATATCATTCTTTATAAAATGTCAATAATCTCAGTTTAATGAATGTCTCAATAAGATGGGACAATACAGAGCTATTCAAAACTCCTGTCAAGCCTAAGAATCTTAATACGTAAATAGCCATGAAAATTAGCATCTCCAAACTAAAAGTAAAGATTGCATTTATATAGCGCATGCTCCACGACCTAGCCATGCTCACGGCGCTTTACAATGACATTTTACTTCCCTGACCAACAGCAATAATGCACAATGAGAACAAGACTTGCAGCCTTTTAGGTGCGAATAGATTTTTTCAGACAGAGACAGCGCTGTCTGAACGGCCAAGTACTCATTCACACCATAGTCGAGTAAGGTGAGTGAAGTAAACTGCCATACCCAAGGACACAACACTTATGACTTGTGGTTATGAACCTGACCTCGCACTAGCGAGGCTCGAACCCACAAGTTCACCCCGCTTGTACTGACCATGGTGAATGCCTCCTGACTCCCGACTCATGCCACGATGTGATCACCACTTAGCCACTTAGCACATTTCTGAGCATTAGAGTTAGTTAAGGTTTGAATTAAAAGTTCAGTTTTTAGTAAACTGTACAGAAAGCTGCTTGTTTTTAGCTCAATTTTTTACACATCAAGATACAAACCCCGACAGGACTTCTGAATCACCTCGTACTTAAATGAGAAATTCAGATTCATTTTCCAAGGAAAAGGCAAATCAATTTGTTTAAAAACGAGACATAAAAATGTTCTAGGGTGTGAATACATGATAAAAACCAAACAAAGCAACTGACTCAGTGATCGCATAAGAAAACCCATTTTCTTGAAAAATGATAAAATATCATTACTTTCTGATGGAAAAAAAAAGAAATATGCATAAAGGAAGAAGAAAAACACAGATTTGTTAATATCATCCAAAAAGTACTAAATAATCAATTACATACCACAATCAGTGCAATAGAATTCTATCCACATCCCTTGATTTTCATTGTAAGAATGAATTACCAGAGCTACTACCTCAGCATAAAGGGGGCACTGTAACTCAGTGGTAGAGCGTTTTACCTGCGGACCAACAAGCAGCAGGTTTGATTCTCATAGCGGACACATGTTTTTTTCCTTTAGCAAGAAAATTTACCCCTGTTGCTTCATGCAACATAAGTGTAAATGGGTACAGCTTTGGCTTGAAAAGTACTCTGCAATAGACTAACACCCTATTCACAGAATGATGGATAAAGTCTATCACTGTCCGCTTCAAGCTATAAAAACTGGGATAAGCTCTGGCCCTATGAGCTCAAAAGGACCTCAGCGTAAAGAGACATTTGTGACAACACCAGCAATCCAGGGCCATCAGACATTCACTAATGTATGAGAGATCATAATAATCCCATTAGATTCCTTTGTAAAAGTGACCAAAAGACACTCAACCTGCCCAATACGCTGAAGCTAAAGCAGTAAAACATAACAGATCTTTAAAAAAAACCCAATCCAGTCAACCTTTGTACTGTTTCACTATGTTTGTACGAACCATCAAATCCTAATTTCAGCATCAAACAAGATTTCAATGGCTTTCAAATACCAACAATTTTCACAAGATTCTGACACAGTTACTTATGGTTGTTTGTTGGGGCTTTTTTTTCCTTTTAGGCTGATTTGAGACAAGACAGCTCCAACTGATAAAGAACCTCATTACAACATTCGCATGGTAAAGATCCTCAAATCCATCCTTTTTTTTTTCTTTTTTTTTTTACTATTACAATATATTATTTAGTCAAAACTATTGTAATGAGAGAGAGATTTTCTTTTTTTTTCTGATTTTTACAGTTCACATAATACAATAGCAAAAAAGAGTGATTAAGAAAGAAATACAGTAGCGACTGCCCAAATGTCCAGTGCTTGGGGAATAGAGGTGGTCACAAATGTACCAGAAATGTCCAGAATGAAAATGTTGAATGTAGACACACGATACAAAAAGTGGAAATCTATAGGACATGATACTATTACAAGGCCAAGAAAATTATTTCAATAACACAATGAGAGGGAAGATCAGAAAGAAAAGTTTGGAGAAAATGTATGCATTTTTTATCTACACTTAAAAGATCAAACGATGTCGTCTATTTTCAGACCTTTTGTATTATCTCATGGTGATATATCCTGAATAAAATTTAGTATTTCACCATCGTGCAATCTTCAGCACATAACGTTAAAGCTGTTTCAAGCAATCAAATGTTATACAAGTTCCATTGTATTTCCCATCTCTAAGATTTTTCACTCTTTTTGAAAAAAATTGTCTTTAACTATTTAGGATCCAATGAATGCCTCAAGACCTGAAAGGGATGCATATATTTGACCTTGACAAAATATCCAGTAGTAGCCCTCTATCAAAAACACATATATTTATCTAATTTTTTTTTCTCATTTTTAGATCATGAAAGTCTTATTATTTTTTAACTTCAGCTCTACATAGCTAAGATAGTAATCAGAATGATAATCTGAAGAAAACTGATAGACAGTGACTGTAATGGACAGAATGACAATCATAAAACAACAAAAGGTAAAGGGGAAGAAAGAATGGGTCGGGAAGAGAGGGAAATGAGGAAAGAAAGTGGGTTATGGGCAAGGTATTATTGAGGAAGATGCAAACAAGAAGGTGTGATCATTTCTAATCACTCTTTTTGAGGAAACCATTGCCTTTTAATGGCCATAATAATCCACTAAAAAGGAATACCTGCAGACAGTGACAGAGACTAAGAACTGCATCCTTCTTTGTCAAATGTAAGGAAAAAATCAGAGAAAAACATATGGAAAAGCTTTGCCTTTATTATCAGAGAACATGAGTTAATTACATTCATAACTAACCCTATATTTGTACCAGCAGCTTCTTCATATTCATTTATCTCACTATTCCAACAGGAAAAGAAAAATAAATGATCTTGCAATCCTTAGTCATAAAGGCAGGGTTCAAAGTACCTATGCATAAACAATTTGAACAATGTACCATAGGAACAAAGAGGCAAAATGATAGCCGACAGAAAAACATGTTTAATCTATATGTTATGAGATTACTATGAAAATAAACACTAGAAATTAAAACTTTTAAATTGTGTTTCAAAAATATGCCTGTCATATAATAAACCATAAATCAAATCTTCTCAACACATTCTAAACTTTCTGTTTACACAAAGGAAAAAGTACAAACCAAGCATCCTTTTAAAGTTATGTGTGACACCTAATGATCCTCTTTAGTAGAACATCTTCCTATATTTCACAAAAGAAATGTACCACTGATACAATGCATAAATCAAATTGAACTTCTTGCACTTTTCATCATTCAGTTTATTTAAACATTGATACGACATTTCAATCAGTCCAGCCAATTGAATGATCAGGGATAAGATATATTTTATTTTATTTTGAACAAGACAAATGTAGAGAAATAAATGCACAAGCAGTTATATGATCAAAATAATAGCAGAGAAGTCAAATGGGTTTATGTAGATTGTAGGAAGTCAAATGATTAATGGAATATTTGTGGCATCAGTAAATTATACTTTTATTCTTGTTTGCTGCTGTAGTTTATTCTTGTATTTGCACTTATATTGTTGTCTTTGTTTTGTTTATGTATAACCAAAGAAGGAGTGAGTGGATGGGAAAATATTCTTTGTTCCCTTTGCTTTTCTTTATTCACTCAAACATTTTCCAAAGCGGTTATAATTCAAAATCCTACAAATGCAAACTTAATTCATTGAGAAGCAATATTGTAAAATATGTTCAGATAACTTTGTCAGGTATTGACTTTTTGCTTTTTTAAAGATGTCTTAATAATAAGCAACTCATACTATGATCATATCTAAAAACGAGTACGGATCAGTATCTCTTTTAGTATTGAGCAAAATATCCAATAGGCCTACTTATTCACTTTCCAATGGTAAAACAAAGTGATGGGCAATAGTAGGAATGTTGATATATTATACAATATCAATATTTTTTCATGAAAAATTGTTGCCATTACATCAAAAGTTGTCAACTAAAATATCTATATATCACTATATTCTGATATAAAGAATTGTCAATTTCCAAAACTTTCTGGCCTGTAGTGTGAGTGAGTGATGTTGACAAAAAAAGACATAGGCCAAGGCTTTTTATAATACTGATAAGTTATACAGCATAATTCTAAGAATCTGAAAGGTTTCAGTACCGGTACTAAGAAAACAAGAACATTTTTCTTCACAGTCTCAAGTTTCTTTGTAGCTTCATTTTTCTTGGAGATGCTTTGTGAGTGGAAATATCGAAATATAGTTATTTTTCTAGTGGGTTCGATACTATATCAATAATACTGATACAACCAGCATCTATCTACTGAATAAGATTTTCTGTTCTAAGATATGATTGTGTTATGAATTAAAACCTTTAAGTTTGCCATCAATGTATAAAGGGTTTTTTTTTTAATCCTTGGTGAACCAGACTACAGTATTCCCACACCCTAATATGTGATCTTGACTGGTTTGGAGTATAATTTTCTTTGACTTACAATACACCTTATTCAGATCAGTAATGGTTTGTGATTTATTCAGTTTCAATCTGAGACTAAGTCTGAACTGCATTTATTCTTCTGTATCAATGACTTCTGGACTGTTTCAGTCACTTTTAGGTCCAAGAAGTAAATTCCAGATTGAGTCCAGCACTCCACTACAACTTTTGATTCTCTGGCTTTAATAAAGTATGATAACCTATGTTAATAATTGGCTATGCTTAGGCTTAGTAGATCTAAGATAAATGTATATTCCATTTAGAATGCAAACACGTATTTCTCTGATACCACTGGATATTTGACTTTTTTTTTCTCCCATCCACCTTTTCTATGTAAATCTTAAATATGCAATGGATAAATAAGACTATTTGCTTTTCATCTTGCTGAAAAATAGTGCATTAACACAGCAACAAAAGAATAACATTTTTAAAACTCTTATTCTCAAAACTTTAACAGTTAGGTAAAAACTATAAGATGTTGTCACTTGCACAAGCACTGCATAGAGTGCAAAAACCGTTTACACCAGAGAAGTCATACTTAGCAAACCAAAATCATCTTATATTCCAGATTCTTCTTTGAAAACTCTTCATTCTACCTTGAGCAAATGATCAACATGATTATGTATAGAAAAAAAGCACATTTTGAATGGCACAACTGTGTATTAACAGTGCAAACAAACCGTGTCTTTTCAATCACACTGCAAATCAATTGAAAGAACTGGTTGAAAGCAAGTGGGGCAACGTGTTAAGGAGGGAACCACTTTCTGTCAATCTACCTGCTGTTGTCTACTTTCAATGGTGGTGCTGTTGTGCTTTGAAGGTGAATCTCTTCCATATGGAGGTTGGTTGTACTGAGCTTGAGGAGAAGGGGACTGTTTGACATATACTTGAGGATCAAATTGCACTTTAGGCTGTGGGTTGTATGCTCTTTGGCTTTCAGTTGCATAATCTGACTTAAAATCATAGGCCTGAAGAAAGGGAAGTTGATAAAGATGATTATTGCACTATAAGCTTTATAATACAATGAACTTTCCTCTAGCTAACGGTTCTTCACTCACATGTTTACATATGTTAAGGAAATTGCAAGAGGCAGATGTGTCTAGTTTTTGGTATAATTGTGTGGTTCTACATGTACATGAATGGAGTTATTTGGATCCATTTCTAAAGAACTCAGTACTAGAAATATTACTTGCCAATCATGTTAGTAAGAAAGATCAGAAACTCATGGTAAACATTACGTAAATTGTATATGTTCACCTTTCCCCTTTGCAGCCATGTTAATGTATAATGTGAAAATTTGATGATACAATGAGTTTTGGGGGGATTCTTTCCATGCCAGTTTTACACAAATTACATTAAATTTTACGGATCAAAGTAATCAGTAAATGCCACACAAAAACTGAATGATGATAATAAGTAATCTGGTTTTCATTAAAAAAAAAACAGTCAAACTCACTCCTCTTGAAGGTATTGGCTCATCTGTTTGTTTGAAAGCATTTAGAGGGTTGTAAGAGTCATATTCATTCCCATGGTTCTCTCTTCTCCTTTCAGCCAGGGTGGAAATTTTTTCATAAGGAACACCTTGTTGCAAGAGCCTCATTTGTTTTTGATGCTCTTGTTGCTGAGAAGTTGAGAAAGAAGAGTTCTTTTCTTTTTTTATTCTAATAGATTAATATTGTAACTTTTTTTTTAAGCACAGACCTAATGCTGTTTTCTCATTTCTGTAACCTTTCCTGTCCTTTTCATTAGAAATGGCCTACAATTGAAACATTTCCAATCATCTCTCTCTCTCTCTCTCTCTCTCTCTCTCTCTCTCTCTCTCTCTCTCTGTCTCTCTC
>JAOYNN010000041.1:0-40012 GCA_025770095.1 Goniobranchus kuniei | reverse complement strand
ATACTTACTCTAACACGTCCAGATAGCTTTCCAAAATCTCAACTGACTGTCCTCAATCATATAGCCGTAAAAATCCTTGATGGACTGCTTGAAGGTATTAAACAGGTCGGGAAATCTGGAAATTATTCTCAAGGTTCCAGAGGACGACAGGGACAGAGTTTGTCACCTCTTCCGAGCCAGAATAGTTAACCCGATGAAGGCATTGGTGCAGAGAGAGGGAGACAAGGCGGCCTCTGGCTGCTATAACAAGTTGTGGGCCATGCGTAATTTTCTGAAATGGCTTGAAGAAACCCATCCTATCTTTGTGTCGAGGAACAACTTGAAACCTGAACTCAAGTCGCTCATATCTAATGTATCGGCTGCATTAGTTCCCTTGAGAGCTTCCAAAAGAATGAGGACTACCTCCATTAATAAACAGATAGAACCCATTGACGTCAGTGAAGATTTGCCGGCCCAAGCGCTGTTAAAATCTCTGGATAAAGCATCAACCTGGATGAATCTAGGCAAAGTCAGAGATTATATTATGACTGTGCTGGCTATAGGGAGCCTGTCCCGCCTGGGGGCGTTGAGAAATATGCTTGTCGACGAGTTTCAAGCCTCTCAGCCCGCTCAAGAAGAAGACATGTTTGTTGTGGAAGTGAAAAGTCACAAAACATCAAAAACATACGGTGCAGCAGGGATTTATTTCACTGGCTTTCTGAAAAGACAAACTGAAAGGTACTTGGCGAAAAGGATGATGTCGTCAAAATGGGTTTTTTGCACAACATCTGGTGGCCAGTTAAGCGCAAGCCAGGCTGCGGCCATCTTTCGCCGTCTGACCAAAACTACGGCGACTTGTATGAGAAAAAGTGTCGCGATAGCTCACAGAGAATCAACATGTGAGGTTCAATCAGCCATATCAGAGGCTATGTTGCACAGTATGGCAGTGCATCGTGAATCCTATGCTGCTAAGGCTCACCAATCAACCATATACAAAGGGCTAAAGGCAGTTGGTGCCGTTCAATGCTTGCAAGACTCTGCATCTTGTTCAACCAACCGGGAAAAGACACCCGATGTTCCATCTTCAGAAGAAGAAATGGACAGCGTGGACGATGGACAGTCAACATCCGATGATGAGCCTATCGTGCCACAACATTCGATCTCAAATGATGGCAACAATCGCAATCTACGGCATCTAATCTCTTCCGATGACGTGCCTCCCGTGCCACAGAATTCACTCTCTGATGATGTGCCAGAAACGCTCCAATCTTCTTATGTTCCAAAGAATGAGTTAATAACATTTCCAAAGCCAATGGCAGCAGTGGATTTAACAAAGTGGCCCCGAGAATACACAAGACAGGGCGCAGTTTTGAAAGGAATGTTTGTGCCCTCAAGAAACAAGTTTACAATGAAGGAACTACAGTTGACATTCAAATATCTTGGAGCATATCGTAGAAAACAAAGTGTACCTATGGCATTGTTAAAAGAGTTAAGAGAGTCTTTTGCAGAATTTGATAGTGCATTTTCTTCTGTTAATGATAAAACATTAATTGACAAAATTCGAGCGTGGCCAAATGATAATCAATTGAAGTTTTAATTGCGATTTTTCCCTTCAATCTTGTTTTGAGATTTATCCAACGTTTTAGATGTTTCTGAGTTCATTTTTATATCCTCCAACAAATTACACCAACATGTACAGCGGTACAGATCATTCCAAAGCACGTACCACTTTATTGTAAATTTGCAATGGAACAGATGAATCGACCCAACACCAAAGTTATATTGTTCCAGACGTCCCCGCCCTCTCTCCGGGTCGGTTGGTGGCGTATCACCTTGGAGAGGAAGACTCCCCTTGTTTGCAAAGGAAATCTTTATTTTTCTCTACCTCCTTCTGGGTCGGTTGGTGGCGTATCACCATACCAACATGTACAGCGGTACAGATTATTCCAAAGCACGTACCACTTGTATCAATAAACGTCATTATTTGAAAATTTGTGTTGTGTGCAATTGCTAGTTGAGCTTGTTTGTTTGTCGCAAGTGGGGTTTGCTTTCATGTGTTTTATATAACTTCTCAATATATTATACAATAACACAAGTCTTCCTGGAGGCTATATTTTACGATTCTTTTATTTTATTCTCTCTCTCTCACACACACACACTCTCTCTCTCTCTCTGTCTCTCTCTCTCTGTCTGTCTGTCTGTCTGCCTGCCCCTGCCTGTCTGTCTGTCTGTCTGCCTGCCTGCCCCTGCCTGTCTGTCTGTCTGTCTGTCTGTCTGTCTGTCTGGTAGCTTTAAGCCTTCAACCTGCTTCGACTGCCATGGGGTGTGGACCACGTACATCACCTGTGCATGCACCTCACCCAAGGCGAGGGTCCTATCCGATACGCATGTTTAACCATTGCTGCCAGGAGTTGGTTGATGATATTGGGGACTCCACTGGTACATTTATTCTGTAAGGGGAACGAATGATTGGACCATAACATCTGTGTGTGTGGTTAACGAGTACAGAAAAGTACATAAACTACTGACTGTGTATGTGTTCGTTTATTTTGTAAAAAAAACTGGCACCTTGCATACAACACACATAACAATTGTTGCCATAATTGACAGGAGGTAGGACGAGGGTAGATTGGTTGCAGACCCATCCTTGCAAGGGCCGAACTCCTTGGGTGGGGATACAGTTTTCATAGCGTACTATAGCCTAGCTTCTGTTCTACGTGATTGTAATGATTGCCATTGTAGGGGGTTTAGGGCAGATGTTACAGATCCCGGCTCTCTTGACCAACAGTTGGTCACAAAACGTGAGGCTGTTCTTTGAATTTGTTCCATTCTCTTTACGTAGGCACAACAGACCCCTGGTGACAACAACAAGTTGCTGATAACACGCGTTCACTCCGGACAGCTTAAAATAAAACTGAAGACTATTTTCAAAACTGGTATCGGCAGGTACACCAGCAGCGGCAAACCTGCCTCAGTACGGCCGCGCCCTTAGTGACTAGATATTCTCGCCGAGAAAAATATCTAACATTTGCCCTTGATGCTGCATTCCTTCGTTAGCACATGTTCGCATTGAGAATATTCTCTAACATCGCATCCCGTTTCATCATGTTGCATCAGATTGCGCAAGCAATTACAGGCGGGAAATGGTTATTTACATTGCAATAGTAATTCCTCTATTCACATTTCACAAGTCGTCGTCGTCGTCGTCTCTGTTGAGTAACCTTTGGTAGTGGTCTTGAAACATCGCGGCCTGTTGTTGTGCCTGCATCAACGTCTTCTGCAATTCAGTACGTGCGGCGGTCAACTCACTCTGTAATTGACGGATTGTGTCGTCCTTGTTTTCGTTGTCGCCAGTCAGAACCGTTATTCTGTCTATCATGTCTTGTTTATCCGCGTTGTAGCCGTCCAGATCGTCCTGTCGCTGCTTCAGAATCGCTTCGAGCTTATTGAGTTCCATCTTCGCCGTGGTCTCCTTCTGATCGTAATACCTAGTCATCTCGCTGAACTGTTTCTCGTAATCCGTGTACATGCCGTTCAATTCATCACGATGTTTTCGCTCTGCACTCGCCATCTCGTCGAGTTGCTGACGTAGTTGGGTATTCTCCTCTCGACATTGTACGATAGTCTCATCTCTAGTTGCAATCTCGGCTCTCAATGCGAATAGCGTCGTTTCATCCTCCACAATTTTACGCTGAGCGACGCTCAATTCTTCGTCGACCAGTCGCAATAGAGCGACATCCGCCGCTAAAGCGACATTTTTATCTGTCGCTATC
Source organism: Goniobranchus kuniei (assembly GCA_025770095.1). NCBI lineage: Eukaryota > Metazoa > Mollusca > Gastropoda > Nudibranchia > Chromodorididae > Goniobranchus > Goniobranchus kuniei. Next base: position 36,260 of record JAOYNN010000041.1, on the reverse strand, counting down.
TGCAATTGTCGCTCGGTATCCTCCAACCTCGTAACTTTCGCCGTTGTTTCCGTAAGCGTTTTCTGTAACATACGCTTTTCCTCTGTCAAGACGCGCACATCCCTCTGTAACACTCTCGTTGCTGTCAGGTTAGCGTCATGCGATTGTTTGCGCTCAGTCGCCTTTACAGTCGTGAGATTCAACTTTTTCGTCAAGTCAGCGTTCTCTGTCCTTAGCGCCGACACCACCTTTTGGCTCTCGGACAGTTTTCTCTCCGACTCTACGCGCTCTCTCGCACTCTCCTGTAGACCAATGCGATAATCGTTCCACTCTTTTGTGCGATTCTCCAACGTGACTCGTAACTCGGTATCCGCCTCGGTAAGACGTGTTATCTCGTCATCTTTCTGGCTTAATTGACGTTTGCAATCGGACATCTCTGTCTCGTGGTTATTCGCGGCTTCCCGAAGCATGTCTATGGTTTGGATGTATTCGTTGATGGTTCTCGTTGTGGCGTTCTGTTGGTCGACTAGTCGTTGATTTTCTCTCTGCGCCTCGGCAAGTTCTAGGCCAGCGTTCGTCAGATCAGCTCGTAGACTCTCGCTCAGAGTCTGTAAGTTCTCGAGATTCGTTTGTACTTCCGCCAGTGAATCTTGGTTTTGTTCCAGATGCCGCAAGCGTGTCGTGAGACTGTTATTGTCGTGAACGATATTCTCTTCCCTACTAATAAGCGACTGCGTCGTCTCTTTCTCTCGCCGTAACTCATCTGTTACTCGTCGGTGCGCGATTTGCGCGTCCGTCAATTTGCCTTCCAGCGCCTTGTTTCTCTGTTTCACATCCTCCAACTCATTGACCAATCTGTCGGTAACTACTTTATTTGCGGTCCACTCGTCGGCTAATTTTTTCACCTCTATGGAAGCCGCGTCGTTGCTCTGGGACAGCTCGATGTTCTGGGCTTTCAGGCTCGTCAGCTCGGTTTCTGCATCTTTTGCGATGATCAATTCCTTTAAGAGAGTCCGATGCTTACTTTCAAGCTCTTGCGTGAGGCTCTTTTGAGTATCAAGTTGGGATTGAACCGCGTTTTTAGATGCTGTGCACGTCATCAATAACACCTCATGCTTGCGTTCAGCCTCTGTCGCCAGACTCTTCTGATCGTCCACTTCGGATCGAAGCTCGATAACCCTGCGGGAACATTCGTCCAATCGACTCTGGGTGGAGGATAGGATACTCGTTAGCGATGAGTTGGCGTCTGTTGTGGCGGTCAGATCATCGGTCAGCCGCGTAAGCTGACTTTCGAGGCTTGTGTTGTCATCACGCAATCGCTCAAGTCGACCTTCGAGGTCAGCTTTGTCGGCACGCAGCTGTGTATGTAGACCCTCCAGACTCTTATTCTGGTCGGTTAGAATCGCAATTTTAGTAGTCAGATCAGTTGCCAACCTGTCAGATATCTGCATGCGACCGAGAAGTCCACGATTCTCATCCTTTTGTCTCTGCATTCCTTCATCTAGGGACGACAGCCGATTATTCGCGGCGGTCAATTGGTCGCGCAGGGATATCGTTGATGCGTCTGCAGAGACTACTCGCGACTCTAAGTCTCGGACCGTCGCGTTACACGACTCGATCTGTGTTTCTAGAGACGCGATTGTATTTATAGCACCCTCCAGTTGCGTCTGGAGGGTTGGTATTGTGTTCTGTGTAGAACGCATTCGTGACTCTAATTCGGCCGCCTCAACCTCGGATGAACCGCACTGCGCTTCGAGAGACTGACGCCGCTCGTTAGCCTCGTCTAACCGTCGCGTTAGGGTTGTGATGGTCGATTTCGCATCATCATATCGACTAGTCTCGTATCGCTTCGTGTTGTCTAGCGTACTCAGCGTACTGGTTAGATCATTCCTTGCTTCATTTGCCGACGCGGTCAGCATAAGCAGACTAGCTTTCATCTCGTCTCGTTGCTCTATTAAGTCGGACTCGCGTTCCTTCGCGACCGTCAATTGGCTCTGAAGATCCTCGTTTATCGCATCCAAACCGTCGTTACGTCTTGCCAAACTCTCGAGTTTATCTACCTCGTGTGACAGATCTGAATTCTTGCGCCTGACGTCTTCCATCGTCACTGTCATGTCTGCCAGAGCGGTCTGAGCGTCGTGTAGTTCTAGTGGCGTATTCGTATTGTCGGGCGCAGGCGACATTTCGGTCATTATCCCGACGCTATTACACCGATGTGCGTTGGTCTGGGTTGCGTCGTCATGCGAGTGTGTCCGTGTCGTTTCTATCGCAACATCCCGAGTCATCCCTGTGAGTGTTCGTAGTCTCAGAGAATCGAGTTGTGCGTGTAATTCGACTATCATGTCAGTCTTTTGTGCTATAACATTTTCTGTATCGGCCAGTTCGCTTCTAAGACGTTCGTCTTTATTAGCTAGAGAGATGCTGAGGCTGCGGATAGTGTCATCTCTCTCCCGCAGCGTAGCCTTGAGAGAATCCAACTCGTCGTTGAGACTGTCCACCAGTTCTGTGTCGCATTGTTGGTGATACTCGATCGTCTCATCAAAAATGTAATCGTTACCGTCATCGTGAAAGTCAGAATCATCGACGTTGTCGTCATCATCATTCTCGTCATCATCATGGGCATTAACGACATCGACAATAGATGTCTGTGTACTGTTAGAAAAAGTCGCTCGCTGTTGGTAGCTCGGCGTTTGAGTACTTCCATCTGTTGACGAAACTCCCTTCGACCGATTTCGTACCAGCGACTTCTCGAGCCTGTGTGCAACGTGACAGTCGCAGCAGCATGATCGGTCGACAGAATGACCTCCGAGACTCTTTGTGGGTCGGAGAATTGCGGCAACAACGTCATCCTGTCCCATCTCTTGAGCTAGACGCAACGGCGTGTACCCATATCTGTCGGTGGTGTACAGAGACTCGCCGGTTTTGTGCGCGTACTCGATTAACATGAGCGGAATGTTCGATCTCCCACCGCATTTCAGCGCCATAGTCAGAGGAGTTTCTCCCTGGTCATTCTTTATGGTGGAAACCTTGACGGTTCGACCCATGCGCAGAAGAAGGTCGATAAAAGACGCGTTGTCACTCAGAATAGCCTGATGTAACGGAGTATTGCCTAACCGATCCTGATCGTTCAGGTGTCCTCCGTCGTTCCCTGAATATAGGATCATCTCTTGAATCTCTCTCAGAATGTTTGGGGTCGATGCTAATTGATAGTAGACATTCCGGCCGTTGCTCTTAATGAACGGGTCAGCACCGAGCTCAGCAAGGTACTGTATGATGTTTTTGTCATTTCTGTCAATAGCCAACGCCAGCGCCGTTGTTCCACCCCGCACCTCATGGCCGCGGTAAGCCTCAAATCTCTGATTCACGTTGATGCGTCCGGGGAAGACTTCCTCGACGCCGCGGAGGTTACCGCCGATAATGTCCTCCACCACCCGTTTGGATCTGTCATAACGGATGATGTGTCGTGTATGCGATGTAAACTTCGCCATAGACAACAAACATGCATCAGGATACCGAACAAAACAACATAGTCACAATGTGGACGATAGGTACAAAATTTTTATTGATGAATACAAATAGTACGCGAGCGCGTTGTAGTGCTGGCTATAATCCACACGTTCACTCACTCTCACTTCCAGACGACATGTACAGTTGTTCGGTCAGAGGTGGGAGACCCCTACTCTTCTTCTTGCGTTTCTGGTCTGCGTCGCGGCTTGATGAGTTAGACCGAGCCCTTTTTGCGTATATGACAGGCATCGGGGTGTCGTCGCTCTCCATATCTGTAGTGGGCGTCAGAGGAGCGGAGTCGTCGTTATCGTTTTGCTCGATCGGGATGTCTGTCTGCGCGCCAACATCGCCCCGTGCATTCACATCGTCCTCTCTGTGTGGCTCCTTGACCACCTTGGGCTTGATGATAGGGGGACTGCTAGTCTTATTCCTCCCGATTACACACGAGAGCAGCCCTGGTCTAGGGACAGTCACGACGTGAGCGTGGTGGTATTTCTTGCCAATCTTCTGCGTGAAAACGAGCGTGTCTGGATCTGGGAGATCAGCGGTTTTGAAGTAGTAGGACCGATATCCACCCGTTTTGTCGACGTCGCACGGTATCTTTACTTCGGTGTCACGTCCCGTTGGGGGTACGCGCCGCCGTACAGCGCCTGTTTCGTCACAAATCAGATTGGGAGTTAGCTCTCGCAGTTTTATCAGGTAGTCAGGGTCTGATTTGTACGTTATCGACATCACGGGGTCGCCTCGAGCCATGGACAAATAGATGAAGTTGTTGGACTCGTCTTCCAAGTAGAAGACTCGATCACACTCACGCACGTGGACAGCCGTAAACGCGTCGTCGGGGGTGATCGCCTTCAAACGCAGGGTGCAACTCCCATCCTTGTCTCTGTTGGAGATCCAGAATGCGTCCACAAAACCTCGGAGGATGCGTTTATTGTTCTCGCTCATGTATCGGATCCGTCCTCCGAGCTTGATGTTCAGGCCCTTCTCTCTAAATCGAGAGTCCACAGAGTAGCTCGAACCATCTCCCTGTTCGGTGTAGATGTTGACAACGTACGCGTTGGTTCTCTTCACTATGCGAATCCCATCGCAGGTGACCAGGACGTTGTTGTCCTCTAGCATCATTTGTTTCAGTAGATCCACGCACGACTGGAAAGGCGCGGAATACGTAAAGACGGTGAAGTCACCGTCGGGTGTCCTGCACGGTTTGGGTGCATTCTTCCCCTTCTTGCTCCCAGACATCTTCTTGGACTGCATGTTTATGGCTTGCGTGAGCTTTCGTGGAACACAAATGAATATCGACTCGACTCGGATGAGGTCTGCGGTGATATGAAGGATCCTGGAATCGCACTCGCGTTAAATAGTCATCGGTGATAGTTTATGTTACTCTGTCACCGCGGTGAGAAGATACGCTAACATTCTGACACGTGATTGGTTGGTTGTCGACACAACGTTAGGATATTCATACAGCACGGAGATAACTTAACGGTGTGCAGAAATATTTACATCTCAATGTTTTTTTGTGATGAGTGTCGTGCGGGTTTGCGTGCTGTACATAGAGCACACAGGAATAGCTGACGGGGGGTGAATTCACTGAGCGACTTGACCGCCGTATTTTCCGCGTACGCACATGCGACTCGTCCTCTCGATCTATGGCACATAAACGAAGCTGGTGTATCGTACGTCCTGGAGCACCTGTCACATTCGAACGACGCGTGTGGGTCTTCCATCGCCAAGACTATTTGTATACTTTCGAATGTCACAGCCGCTTACACAAATATTTCTCCTCCCCTCTGCGAAACTGAGAGTAAGAAAGAAAGATATGGGGATGAACGTGAAGAGATAGTCGCTCGTCTCGACCGACCGAAAGTGAACGGTGGAAGGTGTCTTGTGGGATACATGGGCGTAAACGTCGTCGCTACCAAACACGAACGGTTTCGTGTCTGGGTTGGCGTCCGTCAACCACGCACAAAACAGTTGGAATTCAAGTAACGACACACTTCGACTGTAAGGATTAGACGCGTCCGTCGTTGTGAGATGCATGTTTGAACCGTCTCCGAATGTGAACGCGACGAAGGTGAAATCGGTGTTATCCTCTCGCCTCACTTTTATTCTCTTCGTCAGACCCATCGAGTACCAGTGCAGAGGTTGTCTTGTCGCTGTACTGTCGACTGCGACACTCTCACACGCGCAAATAAGGCTGTCGGGGCGATCGTTCGTGCTTCGGAGACGTTCACTTCGCCTCAATTGAATTGTATACCGTCCACAGGTGGCGCATATCGGAGTCTTATACATGGCCGACGACCACTCGTACGTATTAAACCTCCACAGGAGACTGTTGGCGTCGTCACACAGGCTGTATAAGCTGACAAGCTGTATGGCTGACGAGTACGAAACTCGGATTAAACGACTGGCACACGATAACCCAAATACACAAACAAATATCAATGTGATTGAATCTACGTCCAGAATCTCGGGGGTGACCGTGGAGGGTGTTATGGATTCTGTTGTGAGAGTCAAGAAGCCCGTCTGGGATTCAAAACGGTTGCGGGCGGACAGGAAGGCGTCTATCGCAGCACAAAATGCCTGTGTGAGACGGATTAACAGGAGGCTCAACAAGAAAATTCCAATGACGCACGATAGTATAATGTGTCTGATGAAGCAGTGGAATATACCAGTCGACGCCTTTGTCGCCACCAAAGTCAATGATATAATGCGAAAGTACCTGACCAAGAAAGAAGACCAGTTCGAAACTACGTGCAAACGCACCTTTTTCTCCGATCCACCTCCTTTTCTTCTGCAAAACAACGTCGCGGTCACCTGGGAGAACGACATCAAAGGTCTGCTGACGACGACTCTGGACGACAGGGGAGTTCTTGTCAAGACGCCGACCGACATATTCAACGCTGTTATGGTTTATTACACCGATATCATCGACACGGCTTATTTGGATCTCGATGTCGACGTACCTGGGCAGTCGCCGAACGTTGCCGCGATCGAAAAAGTAAAGAGACACAACACATTCGCTGCGCTTGTCAATAACATTTCGTCGAATCTGCACTACAACGCGAGTTCGATGCTGTTCACCTTCCTCAGACGATGTCGTCCGCCCATAAACTTCCAACAACTGTCCACCCTGTTAGCGGACATTAAGTTCGGGTCGCAAGACGTCGAGGACGCCTATCTCAGGTCGCTGGTAGACCCTTACATGCATAGATACGAAGGGGAAACTCTCGACAGAGCCGTCGCCGATCCAATGAACGTCATTTCCATCCGTGGATATGCGTATGATCAGATCAAACCAGCTCTGAAATGCGAGTTTGTCCTCCTGAAAGTGCTGTTTTATATATCTCACGAGTACAAAGGGGATTTGCTCGCGTTCCTGGCCAACACATACCAGACAAAGTATGCCGACGGTGACGCGCCCATAGCCGTCAACAACGTTCTGCAACTTTGCCCGGGATTGATGACCGTGATGTTCTACGCCATCAATAGAGCCAATGACATCGAGGGACGGAGACTATTGGAACAATTCGACAGACATTGCAAAACATTGATGACAGTTAAGGGATCGGGGAGAAGACAGGAAGGAATCGAACTGAGTAAAAACATATCAAAGGCGATGGAGGCGATTTGCATTAGATTTATTGATCTCGTCATCACAGACACCATACACAGAGACAACATACGTAAATATACAAATCTACTGTTTCTTAGAAGCGGGCTTATCAAGGAGGGTGCGGCGGCTCATATGTTGATGTAGAGTCACGGGAGAATCACATCTCGGCTGGGATGGCGGAGTCTGTGATCGTCGTTGTCGTCTCTTGTGTGAGAGAAGAGCACAACGATTTGCTGTGGAGGTTCGCCGGCAAGTCGCCGACGTAGATGTTATCGACTATCCCGCAGGCGAAACAGAACATGAACAGTGAATAGCGTCTATTGTCGTCCATCAGTTTTAGGGAGTACGAACATGGGTTGCCGGCAGGATTTCCGTGTCGTCGTTTCACACACCAATGTATTCGTGGAGTCAGCAGAATCGTGTGGGGTGATCGCTGTTGCAATCTAACGCCGGTCAGTGCGTCCGACTCCACGCCACCACCACACCCATGAATTGCTGTCATGAAAGAGCTGATCTGCGACTGTACGAAGCTGGTCAGCGCCGTTACATTACCAGTTAAAGCGTAGAATGACGCCATGCGGAGCTGACGAACGTCTCTTCGCTTCGCCTTTTCGCAGAGTTTGCTCGCCTCTGTGTCTGGGTCCAGTTTTAGATAGTCGATGTTGCCAAAGCGCGTGATAACTCGAAGGGGATCACCGTCTGGGCTGTTCTTGGCGTGAACCAACGCTTTGCTCGGCAGGAAGGACGTGTTACTGTCCGTCGGGACGTAGATCAACTGGCGACTCTCTTTCGTCTTGTACATCCCTGGGAGACGCATAGACTTGGTGGCGTTGGTAAAGGGGCGCATGTCGATGGCGTGTGCGATGACGGGAACGGTGTGGGATAGGAAAAACTGATAGCCGAGAACGAACTGATGAGCCACGGAGATGTTGGCGAATGATAACCCCTTGAAGCGGAAGATGACGCGAAGGCCAACCTTTGTTATCATCGAGTCTGGACGAGACTCAAAGCAGCTACACGTGAAGTCCAATGAACCACAATTCCCCCCAGTCGTCAATGTACCGTCGTGATTCAGCATCTGTAGGTAGTCGACCATTTCACTCTTCATCCGATCGTGTATTGTCGCTCTCAATTCCCATGTATTAGAGTTTTTTGAGCTATACAACGTGCTTATCAATTCTGCGCTGTCAATATCTAGAGGGAGTGTGAACACAGTGAGGTGGTCGTTGATCACTTCGTTGAAATAGAGGGATGGAACCTCGTCGAAGGCGTCAATTACGTCACTATAAGTGTTCATGGACGGATTCCGCGTATGTTTTTTTATAGCTGTCGTGATCTTCCTTGTCGCAAAATGCACATCTAACGCGTTCTTGTCTATCAGAATGCAGTATTGATAGCCATTGTCGCGCGCAACGCTTAGCATCGGCCGATTGATATACTGCACACCGTGTAACCGTTGCAGAATCGTCTTAACTGGTTCCCCGCTCATGACCATAACTCTGTCTGAGTTACAAAGAGACGACAGAACCATTGAATTGACCCCTCGAAACTGTTTACACATACTTCCGGGAAACGGATTTTCCGTTGGGATGATCCTTTTGGCGATTGGTCCGCTCCACTCTGGCGGCGTTGTGCCGTACTTCGTCACATCACCTCTATCTGTTGGGGGCGTGAGGTTGTAACACGAGTGTTTGTTGGGATCGAAATCTGTGACTCGAATGTTATCTTTCAGAAACTGCACGATCTCTGCACTGCCTTGACTCGCAACGCGTTTAACGATGTCCCAAAATTCCTTCACCTTATCGGCCAGCTTGTCTTTTTGTAGATACTCGGATGTCAGTAGATCGGATGGCGTCTTGAACATTTCATTCAGCGTGTCGATGAACTGACTGTTGACGAATGTAAAACACCCTCCGATGTTTGTGTGCCGATCGCTGTTGAAAGCCTTGTATACGTTGATTGTGTTTTGCATCGCCAGAGTAGAGACAGATATGATCATTCGCGCCAACGTGATGTACTCAACTATGTTCTTACCGCCGAACACAGCTTCGTACAGCGCGATGATGTCGTGGGAGACACCTTTGGCGAGTCGGATCTTGTTGCTGACGACTGTCGCGTCGATGTCGGATATAACGGACTGGAAACATCTGGTAAATCGTCGCATACACGACACGTTTGGTAGTTCGGAATTGTCTCCGCATAATAACTTGCAACAGACATTGACATACCACGTGACTGGATCTGAATCGGATTTAGTAAAGCTCTTGTTTAACAGTGTGAGAATATTTGTTTGGCTCGTCTTTAAGAGCAGATTGTCAACGGTCTCTCTGTTTATGACGCTGTACAGACTCAGCGTGTGTGGAATTTGATACACTTCGTCAAGCGAAAATACTGGCGCACCACCTTCGTTTCTCCTCGATATATCTTGTAGGAACTCGGATTCGCTGTCGTACACCTTTGTAAACACTGTGACTGCGGCGATCTTTCTCCCGATACATTTCATTTTGAGAAGTACGCCGTCAGGAGAATTACATTGTTTGTGTTTTACATAGAACAACGTTTTGAACGTCTTGCAGTTCTGAAGCTTCAGGGCTTGTGTGAACTCGGTGTCGTACGGATATACCAGACACGAGTACTGTTGATACTCCCTACCATCCTGAGTGACTGCGGATGACATTATCGGGGGCGGCACGCCACTAGCGGATCTCCTCGGTCGTTTACAAACCGGTGTGTCGATCGTCGAGCTTGTCCTCTTCATCACCATGCCGTGGCTATGCTACGTGTTTGGGGCGTTCAAGGCTATAGGTGAGAGGTGTAGGAGGGGAAACCCCCCAATCGCCGAGTGTGGTGTCGACGCTACCCCGTTGTTATCTCCCGATGACGCGATTGTTCTACTGGAAAAGCAATCAGATCTCGTGATACAGGACCGACGACAGAGGCATCTGGAGTCTCTCTCTAGCAAAACATACGTCCCAAAGCAGCTGGAGAAACTGTTCCCTGAATATATAGGGATTATGCGAGACCATAAACGAACGTTGAAGTTTCTTCAGGAACTAAATCTGGATTCCTCGACTCTCGCAAAAGATCTCAGCGAAGCGGTGACAACCCAGCAAAAGCTCGCTCGACTTGTAAAGTCTCTTGACACGATGAGATACCTGCAATCGAACACATCGGAACGTGCAGCAGATGACGACGACGAGATCGTGTTCGACTCCTTCCTCCGTCTGAACGACGATAATGGTGACAGAGATGACAATGGTGCGGCGGGGGATGATGAATGCGATGATGACAATGCCACACTCCCTGCGGTAATCACCGCTCAACCTCGAACGTTGGCAGACAGACCACAACCCGCCTGCTAGGCAAACTGATGTATAATATATATGTAAAATGATGTGTTATATACCAGAGTAATAAACTTATCTGACCAATCATTCTGTTGTGTTGATGAATGTGTGATTTCTGTGGCAATGCAAAAAATATTTTAACATCGTTCACACGTCACAAAAACAAGCCATGGCTTGTGGTTTGATGTTGGCGTGTCTTATTTGTACGAAAGTATCCTGACATCGACACCAAGCCATGGCTTGATGTGGTTGGAATGTTACGATATATCATCAACAAGTCGGAAACGCAACAGTGCATTTTTGTATAAACCAATGAGTGTTGACGAATGTTAGAATTTCTTACACGTCATTCACAATTCTAACATCGACGATCGGGTTGGTTCGTTAGCGAGCTAAAAAGGGCTGTACATTGTCCTGAATCAATGACTCCCCGATTTGGACGTGGTGACGGACAGTTGCTTTCCGTGGTAAGAATTTGTCTCATATTTCCACGACGTCATGTCCGATTTAAATTGTCTGTTTTTTTCAGCGATTGACGCGTGTGACCATGGTGTTGTGGAAGATCACCAACGCTCATATTGCGACACGCCGCATCAAGGACAACAGGACGCTTGCGTCGTCATTGTTGTAGGTAACGCGGGCGCAGGCAAGACTGTCTGGCAAGAGGGATATCGTGTTCAAAACGTCGGTTTGATTAAAGCGACGTCTTGCGCATCGACCAACACGGGCGGACAACAGCAGATGACGAATACGACGCTAAATCAGTTGTTCGCACCTGATCAGTCTCACGAGATGACATCATTCAAACAGCTTCATATCAACCCGACGGAATGGCTGCAATGTAGGAAGATTCTGTTCGCCGATTTACCCCAAGAAGTCCTTGAGATGAATTGTCGTGATGCAAAGACGTTCTACAACCATATGTCCGAGAGGACATATACGGCCTGCCAGTTCTTGTGGGATAATTTAGTTCGCAAAGTCCCCAACACAATCACTCCAGAAGCGTACTGCATGTCTCGGAAGTATCTGCTGAGTACGATACGTCCGGACCTGAGACACGCATCGGCGACTGAGATCCACGATGCCACGATGGAATACATTCAGAGTACCGTCGGTCAAAACCGAATCCCCAAGCACCTGGCGCATAACACTTTTATCTACGATGAGGCCGGCAAGCTGCAGTATTCCTGGTATCTGGTAAACGTCGCCTACTATTATTTCCTGCACGAGATCTTTCAGACTGGTGTGACGCGCAAACCAACCATCGTCATCGTCGGATCTCATACTCAGACGTCGATAATTAACGACCTGTGCTTCAACTTCTGTTCAACTAGCGTATCCTGCGCCCATAAAAAGATACCGATCGAGGATCTGTCCATGATCACCATGATAACCAAACACCACTGTCTACTATACCCCAACAGTTTCATCGTCAAGAATAAAAAACACAATCGCCGCATCACGGGGGGCGATTTGTTGCCAACCCAGAACCTGGAGATTTTTCGCAATTCGTTAGAGCGGGGGACTCCTATCCCGCAGAATACGATGGAGTACATAAAGACGAAACGATCTGTCACTAAAGAACAGTTCAACGACGTGTCGGGTTGCAGATGCATTCGACTGTGTACGACGCACAAGGCGTGTAAGGATGTTTTGGGACACAATGTCATATTGTCGGATGAAGAGATACGGGTTGAGGAGGCTATGGTGGCCGCCGGCAACACAGAACCCTTAGTCCTGTACGACTGTCTCAATGCCGTAGGTGCTATGTACAATAGCGCGAACTTCGAGCATCCATGCTGGAAGAAGACAGTCGTAAGAAAACCACAGAACTACATGACCAAGGTATACTTTGGTGTGGATACAGAGACGAAGGACGACGATGCGGAGAATAGAGACTCGACAGAGAGACGGGGTGGTCGGTACACGGCGAGCGGTTCTCACGAATATTTCTCAAGATACACCAACACTAGAATATTTCAGATGGGGCGACCGTACAAGACCACCCACACTACCCTGGGTAAGCTAACCAGGATTATTGGATCCTGGAGCGACTTCGTACATGACATGGCCCAGCTCGAGAGTCTGTACATTACAGAACCAAAAATCAAGATGGAGTTTGTGAGGGCTATGGCCCAGTCTGTGATATACGCGAAGGCTGATTGCGAGGACTTTGTGAACAGAATATACGAAAACCTAGACACACTGAACGATGAGGACTCCGTAACACAGACTTTGTACGACCTCCGAACAGTCATGACGAAACTGATTTCCGACAGAGAGGAGGAGGAACTGGGTCAGGAGTACGATCTAGCGTACACGGTCGACGGTTCATCTCCAGCCAGTATTATCATCCCCAAAGGCGAAACTGTCTTCATGGAGGGGAGTGCGGGTAAAAGCAAGAGTCCACCCCTACTCATTCGACTTGGGAAGACGTTATTTGTCGAAGTTAGGCCAACAACTACAAAGACTGATACTCCAATTAGCGGCTATCTGACTGTTCCAAGAGAAACTGCGCAGCGTCAAGTCATGAGAGATAGGAGAGTTCACGAGGATAGAAAGAAGAAAGCCTCCACGCGGTATACTGTGGACTACGGGTGTGAAGATTCTCTCGACTACGATCCACGCGACGACTTCTGTGATGAAATGGAGGACAATCTGTCGGAATCGACGCCTCTACCATCCCGTTTACAACAAACGGTCAGCGAATTGAACGAGGATGAGGTGGATCATCCGGTCGAGATTACCTCCGGAACGATGTTCACCGTGGTGGAATTCTACCCGTTCAAAGCGATCTTAGTCGCGACCGTCGCATCCTCTCAGGGTGATACAATAAAGACTCGCATGTACGTACAGGTCGATGAGGTGGTCAGGGCTCAGGATCTCATCGTCATGTGTACTAGGACAAACAACGCGAACGAGCTGTGGTTCTACTTTGTAAACCCAGACAAAACGCGGATCGTGAGTCTTCCAGAAACTGAACAGGAGACTATTAAACTGATGGACATCTGGTCACTCGCCACCATGGGGCCGATATGAAGGTTGAGGGCTACGTGGTGCGTTTCTGCGAGTCCCCGCATTGTACACATCGGAACTCTGAGGGTTGCCCGAACGCCAAAGATACTAAATATTACATAGACCCCAACAACGAGGGATTGATATTCGTGGACGCGCCCCTGGTTGTCGCTCACGACCCTAGACACGTTGTCGGGAGGTGTACGCGATCGTCACGAGACACTGCGGGAATCGTGGTCGAGTGTGTGTTAGACGATTATTATCTCCTCGAGTGTCTGAAACGTCGTTTTGTCGATTTCGTCGAGAAATACAACCCGGAAATCGCTACTCTCGCTAATTATTGCAAGAAGACTCTATGTTCATTTAGCTTATCTCACAATCCAACAAACAATCGCGTCAACCACATCTCTTTAGTTGACACGCCGGGACGGAAGGGGACGGTGGTCGAATATAAAAATTGTAACGAAGGAATATTAAAACGACGGCTAGAAAACGAACACATATCAGACGTTGTTGCCTCTCATTCGACAGCTTATGTTGGTCAGAACGGAAGACGCGACTACCTGCTGATAAACGACAAATTCAGTTATCGTGCCGGTGATTTGTGTTACATCAACGCGAGTAAGGACCTCCCGAGACGGCCAGCGATCGAGATGCCGAAACGTACATCCTCAACGATGGAGCTCTTCAAGGAGTTCATCCAATTCAGAGACCAACTTGACTCAACCAATCATCAACCCCCACATAAAGTGTCTCGATATGACTATGAATGCGAGGACGAACGCGTGACGCCGAATATTCCGACGCAGGTCAACGCGTCCGTTGATCATCCAGCCACACAGACACCACCACCCGTCGCCAACTCCAACGAGAACACGGCCATGTCGATGATTCTAACAGAGTTGAAGCTGTTGAGGGAGAGTATGACTCAGACTCAGACCCCTCCTCTACCACAGACCGTCAGTGAAGTCAGCGCGCCAATTGCAGTGGAGGCCACAATCCATAGACAACCACAGGGGGTGACCGTAGAGGCCGCCGCTCCAAGATCCGATGCTGCTTGTAGCGCTGGTGGTAGCGTTATTATCGCCCGACCAACCGAGGATCTCATGAACGCGTTTGTGAGATCAATCACCGGCGCTCAATAGTGGTATGAAAGTAATACAGAGTATAATACTAATATAGAATGTCTGTATCACAGTAATATTTATGTAATTATTTACCCCTGTTGTCTTGTCTACAGATCGTTGATGATGGATTGTCCCACCTTCGACGAACTCTTGAATTACGGCGAGAGCTGTGAGCAGATCTTACACGCTGAATACGAACAATATAAACAACCCGCGCACGAGCTGCAGCACGCGGTGTATTCATCCGATACGCTGCGACAGTCAGAGGCGCCTGCGACTGTCACCTCCGAGCCACAGACTCCTTACCAGCAGTCCAACGACGCATACTATCCAGCCCCCACCAAGAAAGTCTCGGACTACGAAGTCTCGGACAACGAAGTGTCGTACTACACAGCAATATCTAGTCGTCATCCGAGCGAGAGACAAGGTGCTGAGCGTCACACACAGGACAGAGATCATCGACACAGCGATAGACGACGTCGATCGTCTACTTACGACAGTCGCGCACGACAACCACCAAAACGATGCATCGATCTCGCGCAAAGCTTTCTGCACCACTCGAGAATAACAGACGAGACATCCAGGACCTCTGCTTTGTCGGCGCTGATGGCGATCTCTCTCTTGAACAGACTAGACCCGGCGGCCTGTCGAATGTTGATAAGGTTCTGTCAGACACGATATTATTGAAAGATGGACAATGTGTGTGGATATCTTTCGGTTGCGCGCAACCGAGCGGAGACATTGTACAAATTACAGTACAGAGCGGCGATGCTGAGATCGACGGGTATCCTATCGTGAACTCAATGGTCATATCGGATGTTAGAAGTAATTATTTTGTGCATTCGTGGGGTGGCTGCGAGTTACTCGTTCAATCATCCACTTCAAGGATCAACTGTGTGAGGTCGATAATAACATTCAGGTGCTTATTGGAGTATATCGATGCTCCGGTCGTGCTTGTTCTCAGTAACGATAATTCACTCGCTGTCACGATGAACAATTACAAACACACAGTATTTGCTTGTGATGAAGTAAACGAGCTCGGATTTCCTGCAGCCGGAAATAAAAGGACAACCTTGTTGGTAGATTTAGACTATGTATATACGTCGCCACGCGTGATCAGTGTGTACCCCATGTTATCCAGCGTCTGCGTACCCCCCCAATCGGCGACCGAACTATCACCGTCCAGTACCAGAATGTCGTTCTTCGTTCCAGATGAGATGTGTGACGTCAATCGTGAACACTTGAGTCCTGAAATCATATGCTACCTGAAACAACTGATCTCTTGCCAATCGCATTGTGTGCTAACGATGAACGTCAGACAAGACATCGGTGTTATTCTGAATGTGGCGAAAGCGTTGGGTGTCACACACATTGTATCTGACAGCGACGATGTGTGTTACGGAGAAGCGTTTCGTGTGTTGAAACGCAGCATGGAAAAGTGTCACCTGTCACATGTACCTCCGTTGAGAAGTGGGTCGACTCTCCCCGCTGACGCACGTACATCGATTCTTTCCAATATCAGACTACAACACGCCAGAATGAACTGCGTACTGACGGAGTCGTTGTCACCCGCTCATATGGCTGTGAATACTGTGTGGGCTGCGGTTGAGAAGTCGGCTGATGGTGTGATTCCGGTATTCTGGGGATACCTGTACGTCGACACCCCTGGTGTGTGCTACACAACATTGTCTCTGGACGCATTACAAAACCTTGATATTATATATGTTATGACGCTTGACGGACAGACACAGACATAAGACGAACTCGTATGTGTTGATGATTGACTCTTTTTATTTCCAAATAAACCATATATGAACGTACAATGATGATTATGTCTCTTTTCTGTCCCACCATGTGTCTGTCTTGTTCACGCCTTCATGTGATGTTCTCCAAGCCGCCTGGCCTCCATCAAAGGCGTTGATAATAGAGCATACAGCGGTTTGTTGGTGGGCATGTTCCTGAACAGTTGTGTATCGCCGTTATGACCCATCTGTACTGTGTCGGCGAGATATCCATCCCATTTATCACTCACACCCACTTGCGTGACCGTATCGTGCTGAGATGCTACGATGGAGAACATAAATCTGTCGAGCGTCAGACCCTGACTGGGTGGTGGTGTACGATGATACGCCAGATGAATGGTATCGACGCCGTCGGCTGTCGTAACGACGTACCCGGCGTACTCAAATTTGTTCGTCAGAAAGAAATAGTTCCACATTAGCGCGGTGTCCATGAATGGGATCGTCTTATCGGTTCGCGTCATGTAGTCTAAAACGGCCTGGTCGAGACTCCTTGATCTCCCGGCGTTCAACCAGGAGACGTATTCGACCAATACAGATTCTTCGGTTCCCCTAATCTGAGCCACGTCGTTCGCCACGCGTTGATTCGTGGTGTGAATCGGAAGGATGCAGTAATAATCGGCGTACAATACGTACTTTTTGGCCGACTGGCCCGCGGTGGGGTCTATGAGGGGGTAGCAACAAATGTCGGTTTTGCGCATCTTGTTGGTTCGCGCGTCGTGCAACATCTTCTGCTTACCCAGACGCGACGGTTTGATGTAGTGTTTGAACACCCCGCTCAGCTTATTATTAAATTGCAAGCGGTTGGACGCGCCGATTGCGCTGACCGCGGAGAAGACTTTCATTTTTTTAGTGTGTGAGAATTATTAGTGTAAGCCGACTTTTGTAGTTCATCAGCAGAACCTGCCGACGGTCTACGGAACTGCCGCAGACTAATAAATAATAACGAGATGAATACCAACACCGGTATGATCCAGGTCTTCGCCAATGACCGCACTCCGTTGGCGATTCAGAGAACCACCGCCAAGCACGTGGATGATGTAAAGAACAACACCGAATGGTTGTTTGACCAGCTGTCTAAGTACGAGCAAAGGAACTCGATCACTACCAAGGATGTCAACACATCCATGGATTTCTTGCTCGCCAGCAAATTAGCTCTCTACGTGTCGAAAGCTATGCGCGAGTCGACGTTAGGATGTATGTTTCAGGGAGTTACGACAATCGAGGAGCTCAACGATGGCGTATCGTTCACCTTATCGTTCCTAATTAACACCAGTAAGAACAACGTCAAGATCGATGGCGCTATCCCGAAGACATCTTTAACCACTATGGATCGCAAGATCGTCGTCGGTGACCCACTGAAGGTCAAAACAGAAGTGAGCAAGGACGTGTTTCGGACCATCGCGGAGTTCCTGAAAATAGTAAATGGATACTGGCTCGAGGCGAAGGAGCGCGTCGCCATTGGAGGACCTCTCTATCATCCGAAGGACAACGAAAAATCCATGTTGACGCACAGCAATTACAATAACTTCATGAAACTGGCGAATACGCACTCATGGGTGGCGGCCGACTTGCTTACCGCGTTGGATAACACGATCGCTATGATAAAAGTCGGGCAGTGGGCGCCGTCTTGCACGGTGTTGAGAAGCAAGGGTGAAGCTTGGAAGAACGTCAGGAGCATCCAGGACATTGCCAAGAGGACCATCGCGTCAAAATCACAACAGACGTTCGCGATGGCGAAACACATCCCGGGGCAGGTTACCAGCGAGATGAACACCTGCGCTAAGGCTCTATTCGAGTTCCTCAGCGTATACATGCATAACAGCGACAACGACGGCGCCATGCCAGACCTTATGCCGAGATTCAGCGGCGAGGGTGCCAGATTCGAACACCCGGACGTCATCATCTGCGCCCCGGGCGATACGATCGCTTATCTGCTGAAGATCGGGCTCGCGCAGAAGAATAATGTCAACATGCATCAACGCGAGACCAAATTGACTCTGTCGCAAAACGACATGAACCCCATCAATCTCGTAGCGCCACAGAACTCTGTGACGTTGAAAAACGGAAGCTACGTGAGAGACGATAAACGTCAGTTACAAGTGGAAGAGGTAGTCCAACAGAATCACGAACTGATTACAGCGGTGATCGGGGGCATTCGTGCCGTGTTCGTTGATCTGGACGGAAACCCATTCGTCGACAGCGTCGCTAGAAAATCTGGTCTCAGAAACATGACTACGATCGATAGGGTGCTACCATGCGGCATCTTATTCACCAAGAAGGGGATTGCGCCAGACGGTCCAGTCAGACAAACGACCACGTTCACAAATGAGGACGGTAGCCAGTACACCCTTGGTGCATCAGCGATGATGAAGTTCCTGACTAGGTTCTTGGAAGACGCACCCAAGGAGATTATCGCCAAAAATATTGACGAAGACGCCACAAACGCTCTCTCCAGCATGGTCTTTTACAGATTGAACGAAGGTGGAGACCAATTGCTGCTCAATACGTACATGGTTGATAACCATTACTACAACCCCGACCTCATGTACGCCAACCTGGTGAGTGTCTTGGAAAATAGCACGGCCAGAGAATTGACTTTCCTGTTCAACAACATCGATGGTTACGACACGGAAGACGATGCTGACCCTCGACCGGCACAGGCGGCTGCCGCCGGGCGAGAAAATGCTGAGCAAGAGGAGGACGGTGACGACGAGACACTCGAGCAGGCGACGATGAGACGAGATGCTGGGGATGTATGGACCCCACAGACCAGAAGAAACACCGTCGACAGAGCAAAATCTTACTGCTCTCAGAAGAATATCACCATCGCCAAGAAAATCATCTACAATGTGTACGATGCGCTGATGAAACTCACCAACGTGCAAGCGATATCGTGTCTCGATTTCATCAACCCGGGGTTCGGATTGTATTTCTTGAGGACGTCCTACTACCAGACCGACTCTCTGCTGGCATGCCGACCGAATGGATTTATTCACGTCACCGGCCCCACTCAGCAAAGGAGAGTGGAGGATCCTCCCGACAAATCCCAGGTGATCAATTACGAGTCATATATGCACGCCGTAACCGGTAGGCAGTCCCTTGCCGGCTACCCGGCCGTGAAGTGGCAAGACGCCAAGATCATCCAGTCTCAGACCCTGACCGACGATCGGGTCGTCGATCCGACAGACGAAATGGACATCAGTCAATACCTGACTCACGAAGCCTCGATGAGACTAGCCGCCGTCGAGGATAAGCAACAAGATCCGAACTGCGTGAAAGGAGACGGTTGGATTATGTTCTTCGCGGCTCCATTTGTCGACAGGGACGTTGTATCCAAACCATTTACTCCCGTGGGTCGGTTGGCGACGCCCTACATCACCCCCGAAGATCACGCTCGCGACTTCTTTGATCAGTCGCAGATGGATTGTCAACACACGACGGTGTACACACACAACCCCGTGCACAGCAACATGCGAAACAATATCAACACGATGTTTCTGTGGAAGAACAGGTTCGAGGATAGCGATTTTCCAGGCCATAAGTACGTCGCTTTCAATCCCACGTCTGCGGATGCCATCAAGGCACAAATCGACGCTGAGACCAGAGCCAGTCGCGTGCAACAGAATCAACAGTACGTCGACGAACTCGATATTCATCCGATAAACGAGTCTAACATCTCACACTTCACAGGCGTCGCATACCCGGTGTATTGCTACAGTTCACTGAACCGCAAGTTGGGAACTATGGCAACCGACGACATAAAGTTCGCGAACGGACACCGAGTGAAGATCATGAACATGGATGGGTCTGACTTCCTGCTCAACGGATCGGCAATGTTTGGCAAGTGGGACAACCAAACGTCTGAATACTCGGTCGATAATTGATGCTGCTGACTATTTATTTCACGCACCTTGGTGTGTATGCGTCATCTTTCTTTGTAGTGACTCCACATTTCATTGGAATATGTCGTACATTAGCGGTATCGTCGGACGAGTTCCGTCTAACGACATCTACAACATACCCGACGCTTTGACCGGTGTAACCTCTACAGATTTTCCCACTGGCTTCATAAACGTCGCGACCACTTCTAACAACATGGGTAGCCTGACTGACTATCTCCAGAAGTATGATAAAAACGTCAGCGATGAGGAGGGTATGTCAGAATTTCTACAACTGTTGGACACGAAGAAGACGTTGTGGGGTATTCCAGAACAACAGAAGCGCAGAAGCGGAGTGTATGTCACCAGATACATCAAGATCAATCTGCAAAGGGCCACCGGAGTGGTCAACACAGGCGTCACTAATCTATCCGTCGGCGGCAAACTCTATCTACTACCAGCAATCGTTCCGTTGGCGAAAACGAACGTGTGCAATGTTTTCCGATACCTCGACTGCGATTACATCCACCCCATGATGATAGACGAAAACAACCTGAAGCTGTTGGCGTGGGACCTGCTGGATCTGAAATCTACGAAAGACTTCACTCCTCACACCCACATCGCTCGCTTTATCAAGAGTAGGTGTCTGCACTGCATCGAAGATATCGACAAAATACTCACGTACATAACGTACATGCGACCGGTTGGTGTTATAGAGAGTAACTTCAAGTTCGACACAGCCGTCGTCCGCGTTGGTGGCGACTTTACGCTTAGAGTAAATGAATTCGGGGTGTGAGTGTACATATACAATATAATATACAATATAATACAATATAATTACAGTACAATACAATACGATGTACGAATATTGGATACCGAATAAAGATAGCAAACTGAACGACAACTCATTGTTATGACAACTGTTTATTTCGTATTACACGTCTATGTGTGTGTTGTTGGTTGCTAGAGTCATTCGGAATCACCTTGGGTATACACGAACCTAAACGACTTGACTCGTTCAAGCCGTTACTTGATAAGAGAACAATGTATTAGTCCCAAGATTCATCGGACCATGATGATTCGTCATCGTCATCAATAAAGCTGCTATCGTAAGACGACGTCGATCCCAGGTGTGAAGGTAGGTCGTCTTCGTCCTCTTCACAATCGGGGTCATCGTCTCTCTCGTTACTCGACCCCCCGTCAGAGTCAACATTACCCGTAAGAGTGGCAAACATTCTATCATTATGTCTATTACAATCTCTCCCGATAGCGCGATCTCGACGATCTTCGTCTTCTGACTCATCATCGCTCCGTCTCCTGAGGATAGTACTCATACGTTCGTCATGTCGCTCACGCTCATTGTCGAGAGCTCGATTTCGACGATCTTCGTCATCTTCACTGTAGTCGTATTTTCCATCTGCATCATCATCATCATCATCCCAATCAACCAAAGCGTCGAGGCGTTCAGTCAGCTTCTCGTTTTCCGATTCGAGAACTCGTATTCGTCGCTTATATGCGTTGGCAACAGTGTCTGGGTCCGGATCACTGACTCCCTCATCTACACAGTTCGCACTAAAGTACAGTCTGCGGACGTCGTGCGTGTCGAATTCACATTTGCAGACGGGACAAGATCGGGACGCCGCTGGTTGCGTATCGTTTGTCTCCATGAGGGTCTGTATGCACGTATAGCCGAATACGTGACCGCACCGTACCGCACAAGCTTGATGTGTGTCGGCCTCCAACTGCTTGAAACAAATCAGACAGCGTATATTAGACGTCGTCTTCAACCGCGATAGCCACGAGAGGTGTATCTTAGCTTTCTTTAGTAGATCTGCGGCGGCTCGTCTCTTCCGACTCTGTTGTACTATATGTCGTGTGGGTCGACTCTGTCGCACCTGTCGCAGGCGTAATCTTCTGGGTCGGTGGATAGCCATGTCTGGTAATGTGTGTTGAAATGGTGTAAATGGGTAGTTATGTTTGAAATAGTCTTGACGACTGGTTGAAATTATCCAATCAAACACTCCGACACATACCGATGCTGTATAGTTATCTCGGTGAGGATAAAATCTTACATTTAGTGGTTGATAGTAGCCAATCATAACACTCCGACGCATAACGATGCTGTACATTTCATCTCACTGAGGAGAAAATCTAACATTTTGATGGTAGGATGTTAGTAGATTTTCACGATGCGAAGAAAACGTTTACAGTCGAGAGAAATACTAACATCGCGAGCGCGCGATTGGCCAATAGAAATTCCCCTGTGTTCAAATACGCGAATTTCGTCCAGACGCGACTTGGTTTATGTGTGAGACGTGCCTTGGTTTGTGTGAGATGGTGACGCAAGAGACCTCTCCCCGTTCATTAGGAGATGTTTGTAATCCAAGAAGCGAACGCTTCTCTGTATCCGACATGGCCACTGCGAACGATCCGAAGTTGATAGACGATTTGACGCGCGTCAACGAACTTGTCAGCGCTATAGACAACACGACTCACAAACTAGCCGTCTGTCCTGATGGAACACTGCTGTCGATTATGCACGACGGTGGATCGACTCCCGACGCTCTGAACAGAGACATCAACAACTGTCGCGAAATTTATGAAGCTGAAGCCAACGCGGAAGAAAGCGACAAACCGCCGTCGGTGTTCACGGCACGGTTTAGAAAGGACATGATGGAGTCTTTTTACCAAGCGGCTTCTCGACAAGCGATCGGCGGTACGCCCTTGACTAACAAAACCAAAGCGGATGGGAACTTTATAGACGTATTCTGTCGATCTCTTGTGCCCGGACTTCCGTCACTTAGAAGGCGTTTGCTGCGTCTGGTGGCCGACCGGAGGATCGCTTCACTCAACCGGGATGACATCGATACATTTCTGTCGTACCGGTGTTCCGAACGCATGTGCGCATCAAAAGGATTGTGGGATGGCGTTCACGTGAACGACGATTTCAGTGTTGACGATCCCATACCACCACCGAACGTAAAGCACCCGCACTGGCTATATTACCCAGAAGATAACCAACCACGATATTGCACGGACGCCGTGGTGTATATTAAGGAGTTTCTACACGACCAGTCATCACACCAATGTTCTGCGTGCGACGTGGATTACTGCATTCTGGACGATAGAGCACCCATCGATCTGTTTGGGTTACCCGAGACATTCCGACTGAACCAGACTATTTGTGCGTTCTACGGATTACATACCCCCAGCGAAAACGCCATGTCTATGA
The DNA here is from genome assembly GCA_025770095.1 of Goniobranchus kuniei. Lineage (NCBI taxonomy): Eukaryota > Metazoa > Mollusca > Gastropoda > Nudibranchia > Chromodorididae > Goniobranchus > Goniobranchus kuniei. Next base: position 12,754 of record JAOYNN010000041.1, on the reverse strand, counting down.
GCAGAAACGATATTGTAATCAGGAGAACCGAGGCGACCGACACGGACCAGACGGGGCGCAGAATTGTCAGATATTCGGTGCACAATCTGTCGACAGATTCGGTATACACATGATCGTGACGTCATACACCGACAATATAAAAACTCTGCGTTATGAATTTTGTGTCAGTCGCGTTTGAACCACCGTGGTTATATCTTTCCATATTTCTCATATGCCTGGTTAGTCTCATTGTACTAACTGTACTGTTCAAGTGTCTGTATTATTTCACAAAGTGCTGCTGCTGTTGTTGCTCACAACCGCGCGCCAAGATATACACCGGGGATCCGTCAGCTCCGCCACGATATCCGCTGAAGGCATGAATAACGATGCATCAACCATTATATTACAAGACCCAGACACTCTCAACCTTCCGTTTGACAGCGCGTCCAACCTCAAAGAAGTCACCGGAGAATATCTCAGATTGTCAACGCTGTTCCATCTGGATAGAGAGTCGGGAAGTGAGGCCGAGCAGAGACATGTGTTCATAAAGATAATACACAAATTAGTACAGCCACACGCGTAGAATGGATCCAGCAACGTTAGCGAGTACGGACTACGTTTGTCTCAACATCTCGAGTCAGGTCGTCAGGGCTATCAACATTGACGATAAAGTGGTCGCGACTTACATCAACCCTACAAACAATTCGGATTTCGTCGTCTTCGAGGGGTCACAAACTATTCTTCACACGGAATGCTACTTGGACGTCAAACGCGCGACGGAAGCTGACTGTGCGGTAGCTCACGTGGGTGGTTATCGCGGACGACAGAGACAACTTCCCGTAAACGACCGCCACAGACTCCCCTGCGAAGTCAAGAAGCCGCCGTTCAAGAGAGAACCCAGGTATAATCGCAGCTACGACTGGCCGTCGGATATTGATTGGGATGATGGACATATGTGTTTCGACACCTTTTCGCGTCATTGCGTATCACGATGCGCGAAGGACGATGATCAGACCATAGATCTCCTCAGAGAAATATACGCTCTGTTGGACGGATACGTGATCAACGACAAAGTATTGACTGTCGTCGTGAGTACGGTCCGACGGATAAGTAACAGGAATATTAGGAACACGACCAGACAGGCTGGCGAGAAGCTAGACAAGAAGAGCAAAAAGCAATTGAGATATCTTCTGGATGGAATAGCGGACAAACGCCTAACGACTATTTGTATGTGAAATATACCCGCATCTACTCGATACGTGCGTTACACGACAACCATGAGTTCTATATCGCAGAGGAAGTACACGGTCTACGATACGACGTCGTCTCCCGTCGAATTCGACGAACTGTCGATAGACGAAACGATCATTAGAACTGCGTGGGTGAGCAACGTGGTGGCGAGGGAAATACCTTTACTCGAGATATTCAACAAGTTCGGCAACGAACGCGTCATCCTCAAAGTGGAATTTGTCTCATCGATCAACGCATGCAGACTCAGCGTCATGGACAGTATGACGTACTCACACGACGTTCGAGACAGATTGGTGATGATTGTGTCGTATGGAGACGTCACCAGAGTCATCGCTAACCACGCAGGAGCCGTCGACGCTATCCTGTGCGCCTCTTATACCGACAACGGAGCTCTGACGGTGGAGCCGTACGTCATAACATTTCCATGGTTTCCCAAGTGGATGACTATACTCAAATTCTGTTGTCTGATCGCGCTTACAATCGCAATCACCTATTATTTCAAAGACTCCCATATGAAGGATTTCGCATTGATAGCGGCGCAAATTATGAACACCATTATGTCTCTGGTTTGGAATTGATATAACAACAAAATAAAATTGTACAAATGTAACAAAGCGGACAACGTGTCATTTGTCATTGTATGTTTATTCCGCATTTTTGTTATCAGTTTATTTCCACATTCTATTTGTTAACGTGATGACATTTACAGTTGATGTTGATCCAGGGTAATGAGCATGGTCGGTTCGTCTCGTCCTTGTAGTTGTCGATTCTGTTCATCACAGAACCCTTGAATGAACACATTAGGTACGTGATATTGAACAGGCTGGTGAGCATGTCATCTGTGCCACCCTGCCTATTCTTCCCTGTGTACCTGCCGTTGTAGTACCTGTAAGTATCGATCTCTTTTTGGAGCAATTCAATTGTGCACACGTCCGGCGTGTACACCCCGAACTCGACAGTATCCGCCACCAATAATGTGCTTCTGTGCTTGTTGTTGAAAAATTTGGCCATGTACGCCACTATGTGCGACTTGTTGGATCCGAGCAAATAGCCGTACACGGGTCCGGCGCTTCTCGTGACGTCCCCGACGTACGCGAAAAACTCGCAGTTCCTCTTGGATAACTGGCGGTGACTCGATGCGCGGTTTCGCAGATCTACCCACGTGCAATAGTTATTGCGGACGGCGTCCGGGTTGCTATTCCTCTCGATAGCGACGAAGAAATTACACTTAGCTCCACCGCTGTGTCTCACCATCGTCAACACACAACGACTATACATCTCTTCCATCACGTCGCACACGTACCCGATGTCTCCGTGTGACAGCAACTTCCTGTCCATGAAACACAGAACCATCTTCTTCGTTAGCTGCAGGAAGCGCACGCACACGAGCGCGATGGCCGACGTACCAGAGGCGTGGTATGCGGGGTCGATGTATATCCAGTAGGCGACTTCGTCCTTTATTTCACGCCCTACACAGACCGTTTGCGACAAGGTTGCCAGATTTACGTACGCATCAGGATTGGATAGGTATTCGCGGAATTCGTTTGATAACACCGGTCGCTCCGATTGGATGGACGTCATCGTCCGATCGATATCATCCATCCGCACGACACCCATCTCATTGGTGTAAGTCTCCTTCGACCGCGTGATTAGGCTCTCGAAGTTCTTGCTCGTGCTGTTGTACGTATTGTGTCGGCTGGCATAAAGTATCTTGTAGCAGCCCATGTACTCGTTGCTGTACTGCGAGTGTTCGTCGTTCATGCAGTAGAAAGAGATGCGATACAGATTCATGTCTTCGCACTTGTCCCGCCACTCGGCCAGCATCTCCATCAGAAGTTCGCTCATAGTCACCACGGGACTGGTCACCCAGATGATTTTTACACCGTACCTCTGCGCCAGGGCGTTAATCACAGTGTAAGTCCCCTTCGGAAGGCAGTAGCTTTCGTCTACGAACACTATTTTCGGATCCACCCCCCTCACCGATGCGTCCCGGCTACCCGACCGACAGTTGAGTTTGTTCTCCCGACCGCTGTCGTTGAAACAGACGATGAGGCAATCTTCCATCATCCTCGTCGTGTAGCCGTAGACGTCGGGCGGGAACTTGTCAGCCAGGATCGTTTTGACTTCTCTCATCGTGTTCAGCACCAGCGGTTTGATGTGCGCGACGTGCAAAACATTGTACTTCGGGAGCGTCACCATGGCTACCGCCGTCGCTAACGTGATCGCGCGAGTCTTGCCCATGCCTCTGAGGATCACGGCGAACATCTGTTTCCCAGTGTACAGTCGACTCATCGAGTCTAAGCAGGCGAGGGTGAACCCGTGATAGTAGTTGTTCGATGCCAAAATCAGAGCGTCAAGTACGTTGGCGTTCTGTTCCACCTTCACTTCGTGAAATAAGGTCTCGTAGCCCACCGACTTCTGAAACATCTGATGAGTGGCCCACTCGCTGTCCAGCACCGTGTCGTGGAAATGATACATGAACTGCGCGTAAGGTACCATATTCGTCAGCAACCCGCTCAACTTGCTCGCTCCCCTGGCCGCCGGAGACGCAGTGTTGTTCTTGTCGTCTATCTGACACACCTCTGTCGGTGGCTCGCCGTACAGCCTCCGCATCAACCTGTCATACTCCGTCGCATCGCCGAGAAGATCCTCTTCCTCCGTAAACACCAGAGTCGCGTTGTACGTGTAATACGATTTGTTGGCCTGGCGTCCGCTCAAACTGTCGTAACACAACCTCTGCAAAAGGTACGAGTCGGCCTTGCGACGTATCATCTGTATGTTATCATCGTCAATCTGTCCATCTATGCCACCCCACACCCCATCACAGCTGAAGTAAATGCTGAAAGCACACTGGTTGGGTGATGTTATGATCATCGTTGGCTCCGGAATGGTCTGATCCTGTCCACCAACACTCCCAATGACCGATATCGAGATAAATTCAGGTTCTTCGTGTCGCAGTACACATCCCAGTTGGGTTGAACGTAGGCGACGAGACTGTCGATTTTGTCGAGGTTCAGAATTAAGTCGAACCCGTCGTCAGTTCCTCTGTCGCTCGGTCCAGATCTCAGAAGCACTTTCACGTTGAATGTAGATTCGCCCGGATGTTGCGCGCTGAAACAAACGTCGTGAAATGCACCCAACCGAATACACCAATCGGACCTGTGGCGATTACGTGATGTCTTACTTTTAATATTATCTTCTTCGGGTGATGTAGAGCTCGAGCGCAGGAGCAGTTGTTGTTCTTTGTAAATCGCCGGATAGACATCGGGACTGAGCTCCTGCAACCCTCTCTTAAATATAAAGTCGACAGATAGGTCCATTGATCCGTGGTACGACACCAGGTCGTTTGAGTAAAATGGTGTGCTAGAAAATCCGAACGTCTTGTGGAACGACTGTTTACCGCTCAAACATTCATCTACGGCTTTCAAAACCTGTGGGGATTTAATCATGGCGTACGACGATACCAATCGCTTGACTTTGTCGAAAGTTATCACCAGGACCCCCAGACATACGACGTAATGTGTATCAGTCGCGTAGAGATCGTTAACTTCGTCGATCAACAACACCCCCTTGAATGTCTGGGTCGCGAGACAACTGGGTTGCGTTACTGTCAACATGTCAAATCAGAATAATTCGTCACAATCACACTCAAGTTTTCGTCAATATTCACAAACAGACCCAGACAAAATACGTGTCATAGAATAGATACATGATAATTTTATTTCTATTTGGTTCAAATAGTAAAGCGTCCATCCATTTCGATCCAAAGATTCACAAATCTGCAAAGCAGATCGACCTTACATCTGCTGTGTTCATCCCTCACACAACCCCGCACGAGGACACTTGACAAATCTCTCGCTTTCACAACAGCAACGGTGGATCCTATTGGATTGTAGTTTAGTGGATTCATTACTGGGTGGGAGTTGTACGACGTCTCGAAGAGAATTCGTTGACCTCGAATGAGCTTCGCCGGATATCGAAGTCTCTGGAAAGTGTCTTTTGGGTCGCGTGATGTGTGATTGGCGAGTCCGAGATTCTGAAGGATGTTGTATGACAGCACGACGTACACGTCCTTTTCGGGGTCCAGCGGCGTTGATGGCTGTCTCTGTCCGAACATTTTGTATATATAGTGAATAGCGTACTCGTAATCCATCTCATTCTCAGTTAATTTCATACCATCCAATACGCTTGTCGGCGCCATAGTCAACGTGTCGAACAACACATCCCTGTAGATTATTTCGGTGACCTCGTAATCTGGCGTATCGAACGAACCAGCGAATTGTGTCGACGACGATACGCGAACGAATATGTCGTCTGGACAGTTTCCGGCGATGACATCGAGTTGGTCGTGTAATTTCATCGCCTCCACGGCGGCATCTCGGAACTTGGATGGGTTACACACAAACGTGTGACAGGAGCCTTGCTTGAGGGTGTACGTTTGTTTGTTCGACATTCTCGGGTGTTGTGATATGTTCGGCTACGAAATCCAATAAACATACAAATAATCCCAGGCCACGTTATACAAACGACCTCTGTCGCTGCGCCCACGAACAGAGTTCGTCGAGATGAAACGTCTGATTCTGTAGATTAACACAAAATGAGTTGACCATGTTACTCACGATGCTCACGGCCGCATACGCATCGGACAAACCGTGAACTCTCACTTGCTCGCAGATGTTGTTGGATAACGACGAGTACGTCATCTCTCTCGTATGATCACAAATTGCGACGATGTCCGAGTACACATCGTCGGTAACAGGTGTCATGGTTGACAGGCTGGATATGGTATCGCCGTGATGATGGGGTTGATGATGATGATGATATTCTGTGGGTGGCTGGTTCAACACACACACGTCGTAACGTCCTTCCGTCTTGCGAGCAGCCAACACCTCCCAAACTATTGAACGGAGGAACGCGTGAGATAGTTTGTGAGCGTCCGTGGTCAATAATATCATAGGCGTTCGATCGCCGACGGTCATGCTGATAACATGAAAACAATCCAAATATCTCTTCTGTTCGTTCATCACGTTCAATAAGAAGTCATGCGTCGCCTTCGACGCGTCGCTAATGTACACAGCAAATCTCCTGAATGGAGTCGTCGGTGTTCTCGGGTCCAGAAACATAGGTCTCCCGCGAAGCTCGGCGACAGCGTCGGTGATAATATCGCCTGACGACGACGCGATGATGAGATTCAGGACGTCGTTCTTCATCCCAGTCACTCTCTCGCTGAGATTGCGTATCGTCTGTCTTCTTCTATCTCGTCTGGTGCGACATCTTCTGTTTGTAGTCGACATGATTGTTCGCCGGTGATGTTACTAATTCTCGAGTATCAATCTTTTCACCGCTACACAAATAATCCCGGCACATTTTCTCTGATGTTTCTCTGAACCATCGATAGGAGATAGTTTATGTTTGTGTACGTCGGATACATCATTTGCAGTCGTTTGGTTAGATACAACATCATCGGACTGTAGAATAACCGGTCGGGGGGGTTCACGAGCATCGTATCCGACGGTGACCACGTACCTCTGTGGTTGCTGTTGTGTGGATCGCTGGTGGCGTCAGGTATTTTAGAACTGACCTCCTCCTGAAACTCGGCACGATTTTTCTGATTGTCGTGTGTCTTCAATCTCTTTGACGTCTTTCCTTTGCTGTCGGGCTCAAATCGGCTCCTGTTAGCGAAATCACTTTTCGATTTCTTCGCGTCAAACGCCAAGAGGTACCTATCGCAAGTAACTAAATCCCGTAATTTCCTTTTCAACTTGTTTTTGCCGCATATATGCGCGACCTTGAACATCCCGATACTCCGTCTATCCACCAATTCCTTCGTGGGTCGTTCCATAAACCAATATAAGTCCTTCTCCAACGAAGAATCGGTCTCGGCGCAATTAGATATTATCTTTTTTAACTTCGTCAAGCGTTCGTGTAGCTCCGACACATCATCCGGAGACACGTCGACACCTACTGACTCTCGGTGGAGGTACAACTTTAGACTCGGGATCTGGATAGCGGGAAAGTTAGGCACTTTCATGCACACATCTTTGTAACTGTCCATGACTGTGCTTCTGAAGCTATTAGTATCAATCACTCCATTTTGAAAGCTGTTGGTGTTGTACCGATTGTGAGACTGATCGAAGGGGGATCGGCGATCTATGTCGCAATACTCCGCGTACAAGGAAAAGTTCAGTAACATCAGTATCAGCATTCCGTCGAAACCGTGAAGGTTGGTGTTGATGGTATTCTCCGTCCTCAGCACCATATCCTCGTCAATGTCTTTGTACGCCGATCCAGTCATTGACGGGTTCTTAAATACCATAGTGACGAGAGATTTGCCCGGTATGTCATGTTCCAGCCTCTTATTGGAGTGAACACGCACACGCAGCACCTGATTACTTATCGGCACGCTCAGATGCAAATCGTCGTACGTTAGATTTTTACACACTCGTTGATCGTCCGCGGCTAGCCACCGTCTCCAAATTGACGTCGATGCGTCCTCGGTGCTATTGGTGTCGCAATTCCGTGTAGTGTGAGGCGAGTAAATTCCGACGAGGAAGAAATTCATCGTCTCACGAACGGTGGTGATATCGTCGCGTTGGCATTTTCTCGCGTCACAAGCCTTCCTGGACGTCAATGTATAATCAAATTCGACCAAGTCGGCTTCTGGGTGGTAGATAGTGAGGTAAGCGTTGAACGTTGCGATCGCTACGTTAACTCCCAGAAACAATTTGTGGGTGTCACCGAACACGTCGGTTATTCTTCTAGTTATTCGGACAAACGTTTGTTTGTATATAGAAGGAACTCCAGAGGTAAATTCCAGTCCGTCGATCGTCAGGGTGAAATTCTTTGTGAGAAAACGCACCAGAGCGTAAACCTCTACGGCGTGACGACACGATTCGTGATTTTCGAATTGTCTCCTGTGCAACCTGTGGGGGGTAAGTAACAACACTTGATCATTCTTGGTGGCCGAATCGACAGATATTCTGTACGTGCAATGATTCAGGAATGATAATAAAGGTTGACTAGGCGTCTCTATCGGCGAACCACCCGTCATCATCACGACAACGTGGTACGCTGGAACTGAGAGAGCGACACACACAGCGTAAGCGTCGGCGATAGCCTTCCCTCCGGGCGTATGGAGTATATTCACGATCGTGTCTAGAAGTCTGTAGGAATTATGATGAAATACGGACACTCTCTGACTGACATCAAGAAGTTGCGACACTGTGAGATCATACCCTCTGTAACCGAAGAAAACCCCATCGAGGTCGTCCAGACAACCAACGATAACGTTGACATGAGGAGGTGATAGTCTCAGAGACAGGTGGGCGGCCAACCTAAATTCGTCTTCCATGTCGTCCACTGGTCGAGTTCAAAAAAACGATGAGAGAACTATTTGACTGTGGCCCACTTTTGTGTTATTATCGCAAGAAAAAACGCGAGAGACTGTTGTGATGAACCGTGGATCGCACTTTTATATAAGGCGTCGAATCGGGTCACGTGACGTAAAAAAAATGCAATCCGCCCCCGAACTAGATACTACCGACCCGACAACCAAGACCACCGGCGGACAGGACCGCTCGAGAACAAGAACGATGTCTGCCGGAGACGTGGACTTGGGTGAGTCCGATTTCTTCGCAAACGTACCACTGGAGTATATAGAGTGTGATGAAACCGATGATTCTATGGACGACATTCATCGGGGCTACCCGAAGTTAATATCCAGAGATCACGAGTCTCAGTCTCCTCCTCCGGCGGACACAAAGCTGACCCCACGCTACCCTTCACTTTCGAAGACGTATATGACTAGAGATGGCATTACATACTCTATGTTGACGACGATGTTCCTGTATCTCATGTTACTGCTGATTGTGCAGTTGTACGGATCTCCGGCGTCAAGTTTCGTCTATCGTTGGGATACAGTCCTGAACCATACTGCACCACAGAGTCCAAATCATTCATTCTACGGCATCGATATGTCCATGGTCTACACCGCGTTCTTTGGAATGGCCGCGACCATTACGGCTTTCACCGTGGTTTCGAGACCGATGTGGTTTGAAGAGAAGCTGTTGCTGGAACAGATGATGTGGATCAAACACGCCATGCACTGCGTACTCTTAATGGGTACAGTCTTGCTTAGTGTCGGGATCGTCAGCACCACAGCTCACCTGCTTGGTGTATTCATAGTCATATGCGTGTACATGGCACCCGTCGTGATGTGGCGAAGAGGTCTCTGGATAATCGTACCTCTGGTCTTCATCGTGCTACTCATCCTATACGTTATCGTTTGTTCGGCAACCAACGCACTCGCAGTCGGAATATACTGTCTAATTCGAACACAGGGCGTTCGTCTCACGGGCACGTGGTTGTTTCTGTACATTGTAACCTTCATCGTGGGTCCTTTAGCCGCCATGGCGAGCCCTTACGTCATCTACAGTTTACCCCCCATGGGGATGAAACTACACTGGAAGGTTGAGCTAGCAGCTCACACGTTGGTGGAATTGGCATTCATGTTTCTATCCATCTTTACAGCCACGTTTACGACCATCATACAGACAAGTCAGTGAATTTTTGACGCAAGACAAAAATTATGACAGACAACTATTTATGTATTGTACAGCAACAACTTGGGGGGGGTTGTGGATCGTGTTTGATCGACAGACGAGATACATAACAGATACAGATGTCGCCGAGTGGAATCGATACCGCTGCTGTTATCATAACGTGCGGAGTAACGGTCCTGACTATACTGACGTACAGTGTGATGAGCATCGTGTCGATATTCGTCCTCTAGTTTGGTTGGATCTTCTTGAAGAAGGATAAGATGGACTGTGTGCCTGGTGGTGGCTGTTTGCTCGCGCGCACCCTCTTCTTCTTCGTCTGAGTGGACTGTTCACCCATATTGGCATCGGACGCTTTTCTCTTTCTGCATTTACCGCCACCACGTCGTTGTTTAGATGGAGATGCTGTGGCGTACCCCCCGAATTTCTTGTACATTGTCTCAAACTTCATCAGCTTAAACGGACTCGTAGGCTGTTGCGCAAAGACATCTTGAAAATAATCCAACGTGTATATATCTGGGGAATAATCACCCCATATTAACTCCTGAAAGGGCGAACAGACATTCGCTGGATAGCATGATCCCAAGATCGTGATTAATTCTGTTAGTACCTGATGCTTGACTTTCATCTTATGGATCTTTCCATCGCACGACTGATTGTTTATGTCACACAGACTCCAAAACTCGTCGGGTTCCTGAGGTAGAATGGGCACCTGGTTCGTTTTCAGCTTCTCATACAGAATCGTCACTCCGTCTCTAATCAATGATTTTAAGAGACTATCCAACTTGCTGGGGCTGGGAACCTTGGAGATGTTGATTGTTACCGGTTTAGCAAACCTGACGCAAGGCATCTCATCTCTGTTGATCGGTAGCACCACACCTTCGCCGATTTGAACGTACAGGAGCGCTAGAACTGTCGCGTCGTCCATATGCGACGCGGTTAACTCTCTCAGCATTGCTAGAGATTCCTCTGTCAGTTGGTTGGCGGTCTTGTTGTTAGAACTCAAACCCTTCGTGTCTGGTTTCCCCGTGATGCAGTTGATGGCAGTATACTTTTTGGGACATGGTGCAATGTACCCAGCAAACGTCTTCTCGTTTTCAAACGTCATACCTTTTGGTGAGATGGTCGCGCACAAGAAACCATTCACCGCGTGAATAACCTTACCCGCGGCCAATTTGATGGATTTGACATCGGTTAAGTCGTCGATTGGGTAATTCTCGGCGTACACATCTCTGAAGGAATCAAAGGACATGCCGTAGTCACCCGCCTTCAACAACACATACATGTCTTCAGCATTCATGGTCGACATCTCAATAACGTCAAATGTGTCGTTCACGTACATCAAGGAGTCTGTATCGCCATTCACAATTCTAAACCCTCTCTCTTTGAGTTCTGTGTCTGCTGCTAATAGTTCGCGACGACCACCAGCTGTGACAGTTGCTTGTAAATGTGCGTGGACTGTGGACCTGATTGTACCGAAATAGCTGTTGAGGATCTCCTTTTCTGCGAGGCTCATTGCTTTATATGCCTCTCGGACATCTGCTGGTAGTGATTGGTCTCCAGACAAGGTTTTGTGCAAAACACGATTATCTTTCGACCTGCGGTACGGATAATTCTGAACTGCTGTTATAGTGTTCACGAAAAATACGCAATTTCTTCTGAGATATTCTGGATCATCCACGTGTTCTACCCAGTGTGTTTCATCATCACATCGCCTCGTCATGCTGTACTTCAGGAATTTGTTGGTAAATTCTGTTGCAGCAACCTTGAAGTTCGCGATGTTTCGAATGGTCATGTATTGATGGACGCATTGGATTACCGTGTCGAGGGACACCCAAGTATCGAGACCCAAGTTCAACTTCAGTATGACGTTTGGATACAGACTCTGGTAGTCGCCCACGCTCGTAATGTTTTTGACGTCAACGACAGACTTCTGAAACATGTTGATTGCCCCATTAAACGGTAACATATCTATCACAATCGTTAATTTTTTGTCTCTGAGTGTATCCATGAGTGTATTGAATATTACAGATTGTTGTTGTTGTTGTCGTTGTTGCTGCGCATCCACATCTTGTCGCGGTGACAGTAAGTCATCCAAGTTGCTGCGACGAACGACGCCGATTATTTCGGCGTGATTGTCTAACCAGAAGTTCATGTGGTAACTCATATCACCTGTATCCATGTTGTAATTGTCCTTGTATTCCTTCCACACTCCAGCCGGGTCTTCCGTTCTTCCAGACATACATCTCCGAACGTTGCAGAGGTACTCGAGAAATCGAACGAACACGGCTTTCGACGCATCGGCATCCTTACGGCCGGTTGGTTTGAATCTACAGAGTATCGACTCGAACAAGCGAAGGTTCAAACGTCGTCTGGTGACGTAATGAATGAACATCAGAGCATCCGCCGTCGTGTACTGCCTATCTCTCCTGTCTCTCTTCTCATATTTTATTTCCAATTGTTTCTCAACGATCGCAGCCAGACTGTCGCGCGTCAGATCACCATCGAATACTGGCAGCGTTTTATACGTCGTATTACATTTACAATTACCATTGCAGAAATCAATGATGAGCTGATCGGTCTCTGGGAGTGTGCTCTGATGGCCCGTGGAACAAAAGTAATGCGACAGTTCGAACGTCACGGCCTCCCCCAATACTCTCTTTGGTCTCAATTCCGCCGGTTTGAGGAACCCCGTGGACATGAACTGCACGTAGCTCGTAGTCTTGGCCACGCAGGTCTTTTGTCGAGACATAGACACTGCGGAAGGAGTCTTGTTCAGCTTCTCTAGCTCCTTGTACAAACCAATCGCCTGAAACCAACTCTTGAAGAACAGGAGAGCTGTGGCTACGACATCCATGAGAGCGTACTGCCAGAAGCGTTCGTCTCCTGCGTAGTAGAGAAAGGGAATATCAGCGTGTGACACTCCATCCATTTTCCCTACTGCGACGCCCATGTTGGCGCACGCA
>JAOYNN010000039.1:30455-40857 GCA_025770095.1 Goniobranchus kuniei | reverse complement strand
GAGAGAGAGAGAGAGAGAGAGAGAGAGAGAGAGAGAGAGAGAGAGAGAGAGAGGCAGGCAAACTGACTGATAAGCAGATATTGAGAGACACGCAGAAGTGGAGAGGCAGAGAAGAGTAGAGACCAACCGTTATTAATTCTTATAGATCTCTTGCTAGTAGTGCTATATATGTCTCCCCATTTAAACTACGCAACGAATTCGATTTTCAGAGGACTTTTTATCGTTGCACAGTAAGTTTACTCATGCAGTAAAGAAGTGAAACTTAAGTTGAACTTGTAAACGGGCTCACACACCTGGGCGGCTTCCCTTCCACCAACGACTGTTTACGTTCATCATCCACGGATGATTGTATCTCTTTTTAGGTGTTTTCCATTACACCTTTTTGTGATAGAGCCTGGCGCTCGTGCGCTTTCCTCTCCCCGGGTGCTCGTTCGTTCCACCTCCGAACGCAGTCCAGGTCTGGTTCTAGTGTAGCTCAGAGAGTTAGATTTTTTACTTTGTTTTTGTTTTGTTTTTTTGTTTTTTGGTTGTTGTTTTTCTTTTTGTTGTTTTTTGTTCTTTTGTTGTTTTTTGTGTGTGTTATTTTCCGTTTATCTAATATGGGAAATATTTGACGATTGTACTCGTATTAGCTAATCAGGCCTGCATTTGAATAAACATGTCATATATGAATTGAAATTATAACGTAGTAACCTCACAAAGTAGGTCACAAAACGTCCTTGAAATTGAGTCAAGTAACCATTGGTTAAGTTTATTGTAAAATGAAGATAGAAGTCATCGACCAGGGCTTTCCTTTTCGTTTTAAAGTTAACCCGTTCAGTTACATCATTAGCAGCGTGGGTCAATCCCTTGCAGGCAAACTACCATCTCCGCTGAGGGCCTTGGCATATCTGGCTAAAATAGCAAGAGTTGGGAGGAGAGCACAGGCTGCCTAGAGAAAAAATCGATCAAAATCAGTTCAACACAAAATAAATTGAACCACGTTGACTGCCATGCTTTCGTGGGGGGTGTGCGCTTGATAAACATCTCATTAATTCAACTGAACAATGCGATGTCCCCCAAATTAACGCCATGGGAGGTGTCTTGTAGGGGCTGCAATGATAATGGTTTTCTGTGTTTGATTAAAAGATATGGAAGGCAATCACGTCAAGACTTCTTTCAAAGAATGAATTGTACCCAAACCAGAAAAAAGTACAAGATGGAAAGAGAAGCTGGAATATTTCTGTACATTGTTTGAAATTCAAAATTCTCAAACAAATATTGTTTAAGTCTATATAAATAATATGCTGAGCGGCACAAATTGATGAGTAATTCAAATGTTGGCTGGGGGGGGGAGTGGTTGTGAAAGTAAAATTTCGAATTAAATGAACATGAAATAGTCGTTTTATACCATCTGGTCTTTTTAGCCAGGAGAGACAAAAGCCAACCAATGACGTGACAATGGATTGATATACTAGTAAATGAGGAGGAGGAGAAGGAGGAGGAGGAATGGGAAGAAGAAGAGGAGAATGACGAGGAGGTGGAGGAGAAGGAGGAATGGGAAGAAGAACAGGAGGATGACGAGGAGGAGGAGGAGGAATGGGAAGAAGAAGAAGAGGAGGATGACGAGGAGGAGGAAGAGGAGGAGGAATGGGAAGAAGAAGAAGAGGAGGATGACGAGGAGGAGGAGGAATGGGCACAAGAAGAAGAAGATGGTGAAGAGGAGGACAAGGAGGAGGAATGGAAAGAAGAAGAAGAGGAGGATGACGAGGAGGATAAGGAAGAAGAATGGGAAGAAGAAGAAGAGGAGGATGACGAGGAGGAGGAGGAGGAATGGGAAGAAGAAGAAGAAGAGGAGGAGGAGGAGGAGGACATGGAGGAGGAACTGGAAGAAGAAACGGAGAATGACGAGGAGGGGGGAGGGGGAGGAGTGGGAAGAAGAAGAGGAGCATGAGGAGGAAGAGGAGGAGGAGGAGGAGAAGGCCAAGAGAAAAAGAAAAAGAAGAAAAAAGAATGATGTAGCACTGAACAAAACAAATTGTCAATGTCGTGAAATAATATAGCTGATAATTGAAATCTAATGGAAGGATGGAAAGCTAAAACTGAATTCTACACATACCTATACTTTTGTCAAAACTTCCTACAGCCGAATGTTCTTTTTCTCATTTCCGCTCCTCGTGAGCCTACGCATTGGGTCCCTCTCCGATACCAATTCTTCATACGATTACCACTGGGAGTATACACGAGTTTAAAACAAACAAAAGAAAAACCAAACAAATCACAATGATTTCTTTTCTCGACCAGCAAAACCCACAGAGTTGAAAACATGAACGGGAAATCTGTATTGTTTCGTTTTTATTCGTAAATCTCACTATGGAGATATACGGATCTGTTTAAAAAATCATTTATTAAATTTTAATTGCGACTTGTTTTTCTTTTTTCTTTCTTTTTTTTCTTTTTTTTTTCCTTTCTTTCATTTTCTTTTCTTTTCTTTTTTGTTTTTTTGTTTTGCCAAAGTAGCAATTTCTTGAGTATACCATCAATGAACACAAAGAAACCGGTTGCTGTTGGTGTTTTTTACATTATAAGGTGATTCCGTTTTAGAGGAGAACAGACACTTAAAAAAAAAAAATCATGGAGTGACTTCTGGTGGTCACTAATAAGAAGAATTATGATTAAAACCGAGGCTGCAAAAATAAATCGACCACACTAGGGCAACGTTCTAAAACCTTCTGCAGAATTAATAATTGTGCTCAATCTTTAATATGGATATTCGGTTCTTTAAGTCCATTTTCAGGCCAAACTTGCCATATATTAAACGGAAATTTATTCTTGACATGTAATTACCCAAGAATAGACAAACACGAGGAATGGATTTAGTTCCTTTGCAGTTAACCCGCGTTATCTGAATCATACCTCGTAGCAATTAATTTCCGAGCTAATGTAACCGGGTACAGTTAGCGTCCTTGTTTAGATGTTTAGCGTTGCATACATGCCATATTTGCTGTGGGTGTTTTGGGTGCAGTTTGTATCAACAAAACGGGATTATCCTCTAGATAAAACACACAAATCTACAAAGAAAACTCGGTGTAATTAGTTTAATCATGTGATAAATAAATGGTACGATCGTTGAGCCTACAGGAATATGAAAATACATCCCTGTAAGTAAGAAATTCAAGCACAAGTGACACGTTTTAGGGTAATTCAACTTTGGTAGGATTTTCTTTCCGCTTTTTATTTCTTTTTATTCAACTGATCTTTTTGTTTGTTGTTTTGTTTTGGATATGATTTGTCTGTTTGGTACTTTGTGTTTTTGTGTGCTTTTTAAAAAAATTGTTTGTTTGTTTTGTTTGCTTGTTAGTTTTTATGGAGAGAGAGCTTTGGTTTTTGTTTTGTATTTTCGTTGTTGTTTTGTTTAGTTTCGTTTGTTTGTTTGTTGATATGTGTGTCCATTTTGTTTGCTCTTTTGTTTTGTTTTGTTTTGTTTTGTTTTTGGTGGGTATTGTTGTTGGGGGGTTTTCGTGTTGTCGTGTAAATTTTGTTTTTCTTACTTGTCTTTGTTTTTGCGTTGTGATTTTCATTTCATTCTTTTTACTGTTCCTGTTTCTTTTGTCTTTTGTTCTAGGAAGGAAGGAATGTCTGTCTTTTTTTTCATTACTCTTTCTTATTTGTTTTTGGCTGTTTTTCGATATCCATTCTTGGAAATAAACAAAAGATAATATTTGTTTAATTTTCACATCTTGTTTGGTTACTTTTCACGAGTTTTTCTGTCTTTCCGTCACCAGTTATTGTTCAATTTTCCAACAATATTCCTTCTAGGAGGTTGGTGTGATTTGCACTGTTCGTTGTCTCATCGTTTTACGTTTTGTTCCTTTTGATCGCTTTAAAGAAATATTCATGATGCGAATGAATTTCAATGACTTGATGCGCTTGACTACGAATTGAAATACTTTCTTAAATCATCATTATGAAGAACAGACAATTCATAATTTTAAATTCTGGAGGCTGATGCCAGGTCAGAACAATGTTTGCCCCCAGGTTGTTGTTGTTTTTCTTTTTAACCTTAATTAAGGAGAAAGAGTAATATCTATCACCCTCTGATCACCATGTCAATTTCTCTCCTGCTTATCTTAAAATAATTATTTGTCTATTTAACGTCCTTTTCAGAGCCATTCAAATAAAATCCATTCAGAAATTCAAAAATATTATGTGCACGAAGACTGCTTCAATAAATAAATGGTTAACATATATGACATATTCTGTATTTTAAAAAATGTTAGATTAATAATTTACAACCCATAAAATATATCATATTGTGTTTTGCACACACATACATACAAACACACACACATACGTTCATACCTATGAAGTTATAAGTCATATGGTACTGCTGCCTTTCTTCTTTTACATGTGCATCCGAAAGCTTTTACCGGCGCCATAAACATGGTGGAGAAAAGAAGTAATGTAACAAACTCGCTCTACATGGAATGGCATAATAATATTATTTTGTTCCAGTGTTGAAGATATCTTGGACTTATTTAGTCATTTAGTTATTCGGTACCATCCATGACCTTTGGAATTCAAGATCCAGGGGCAGAAAAGGAGTTAGATACTAAAGCATCATATTTTAGATTCACGGGGGGAAAATCCACGGTTAAATCCAAGTTGTTTAGTATCCTCTGTCTGAGCATACCTCCTTCTCATTTATTTATTCATGCCCATGCATCTCATCCACCCCACTCTATCCCCCCCACACACACACTCACATACACACACGCACCACCCCTATCCTCAATATCGAAACACACACTCCATTTGCTCAATTGTAATCTTCGTCTTTGCTGGGAAGGTCAACCTCTTGGCTGCTGTAATCACGTCTGTTGCCCTGAGATGAATTGTCTTCCCTTGTATTCCTCTCTCACGTCCATTGGCCAATGCTCTCAGACGTGCGCGTTTAAGTTCTCAAATGCCTCGATTTACTCTCGTTCCTGAGATAACAAAGTACCGGTAGAATGTTTTGGGTTCTTTTTTTGTTTCTCTGTTAGAATTTGAAGTTTTGTTTTGTTTTGTTTGATGTGTGTGGAGGGGGGGGGTATTTTTTGTAGTTTGTTTGTTTGTTTTTGGTTACCATATCGTCTTCTTTTATTGTTCTGTCTGACACCTTTGTTTCTTTCTACCACCATTAAACCGGGGAATCCGTATTCCAAAGACGACTTCAAATGGAAAATTCTTGTCTGCAGTCTGGACCCCCCATTGTCTCCGGATGTAATCCATCCCATCACCATCGTACCATTTCTCACTTCCGCTTTATATTCTTCTTTTCTTCTTTTTACTTCCATGCATAATCTACCTCCTTTATCGTCAGGCTAAGCAGTGGCTTTTTATGAGTAAAAGGGCTTGACCGGCCAAATATCTTTTCAAAAGTCTGATAAGCCAATCAGGCAACCTTCTCGATGTAAGGCGCGACATCTCGATGACTACTCGTTTCTGGCCAGTCTATCACGACTTGTCAAGAGCCGGAAGTCTGGCAGGAGCGACTCCTCACGCGCCATCTGTCAACTTTGAGATGAATGAGAAAGAAAACTTGTGGCACTTGTACCAAACGAAAAAAAAAGAAGTAAAAGATAACAATTTTGCTCCCAATTAATGGGTGTGTTAGGAACCCTAGTGCATCCACGATTCCTCTCTGTTTTTAGGCGAAAGGAGTAATAACGACTAAATCAGATAAGATTTGAAGTGATACAGAAAGCAAAAGAAAAGAAAAGAGAAACGTAACCGTGTTTTGACCAAACATATAGGAAAGTAGATACGGATCAAAGGCGGGTCTCAACATCTGTTAACCCTCTCTTATCGTCAGTTGTAAACAGATTAGCCTTTTCGGATGCATGGAAAGATAAAGATTCGAGACATAAAGATAAAGGTGAGAGAGAGAGAGACAGAGACAGAGACAGAGACAGAGACAGAGACAGACAGACAGACAGACAGAAAGGTTACAGACAGACAGAGAGGGGGTTAGAGACATAAATCGATACGGCAGACGGATAGATAGACGCACGGTCAGACAGATTGAAATAGATAACTATAAACAATTAAATAGAAAAGTGAGACACAGACATGACCTATCATAACGGACACAGACACGAACATGCGTATTATAGAGACACATAACGTGTGAATGAATATGTTGTGCGTATGCAAGTGTACGATCTGACACGCATTCATTTACACATTTATTCTAGGTATGAATTGTCTCTGTGTACGTTATAACCAGGGAATAAAACCAGGGAATATAGCCAGGGAATATAACCATATAATCAGGGAATATAACCATATAACCAGGGAATATAACCAGGGAATCGTTGAGGACGAGAGAATCTGTGAAAAACAAAATTCAAAAGAATGCAGCGCGAGTGCGTTTCGTAACTAACGATTTCAATTATACTCCAAGTAGTGCATCTAAAACTATGCATAGATTAGGATGAACCCCTTTAGAAGAACAAAGGGCTAGGAGTAATTCTACAGTTCTCTATAAAGGCTAATTGACATATCTAATTAATTGACATACCAATTGATAAGTATGAAATCTGCAACCATAACCTTAATACTAGACAAAGCAAACTGCAGAACTATTGACTACCTCACTCAAACCTAGATTATCATTTGAATTCCTTCTGCCCCAGCTCACGCACTTATTAGACGGTGGATTTGTCAGATACAGTCGAGTCGTGGACTCTTTGTGCAGTCCATCTGACACATTACCCTTAGGTCAAGCTATTGTTAGACACCATAGGCTTGAAATCCACCATTTTTTCCCTTTTGCTTTCTTTTTTACGATGAAATTCGACAGTTATACTCCATTTTAGTGAGTCAGTCAGATTATTTGAAGAAGAAGAAGAAGAAGAAGAAGACTACACGGTTAAGAGAATGCTTAGGATGGCACAGCCGAGAATTGAGCAAGATGTGATGGTAGTCGGTGTGAAGGAGGACACACTGAACAATGCTTTTAACAAAAGACCCACCGTGATGTTGACAGGGAAACAGTCGAAAGAAGGAAACGAAAGCAATAATATAAAATCGCTGATCGTCCTCGGATTTGAAATGCTGATTCCTGTTTGTTGGTACGATGTTCTTAGAAATGAGTTATTGAACAAGGAGATATACCAGTACGCAGAGCTGAATAACCACTGCAACTACTTATATTGTCCTGATCTATTGGTCATCAGCGATTGTATTCTCTTTCTTCCTCTATCTTGTACCATAAAACCATTTAATTTGTTTTTGAGTGTTTCGTTCCTGTTGATCATTACGGTACACACCTCATTTCCCCATAAAGCCCGTAGTGGATACCTGGGGTTCCTCCAGCTACTGCCGAGTAGAGCGGACACAAAAGGTGAGCTTTTATAGAGTGCAATATCCACTTTATGTGCACAAAGCGCTTTTCAAGGTGTCTCCAAAACAACTCGGTGGCCCGGTAGCTCAGTTGGTAGAGCAGCTGACTGCCATGCGAAGTGGGCCGAGTTCGAACCCAGCCGAGCAGTGGATTTTTTCGGGCTCCCCTGTTCACCCAGCAGTATAAATGGGTAGCTAGGTCTTTCTAGACTTGGCGAGAGTAAATGGCGAACTACCACATTATGCCGTATGCCTAGTATAATTAATTCCCCCCTAATTCCCCTATACTCAGTCATGGGTTCGGGACTAACTTTACTTTACTTTACTCCAACCTAACGGTCGCTAAGCCGAACTGTCCAGCACCAGACTACGAACACCATGGAGGCTGTAAAGTATGTGGACAATCGCATCATCTCTTGTGGTTTCCCAGACGATTTTTATCCCACGAAGGAAGAAGACAACAAACGGTAAAAGCCAGCTTTCAATGTAAAAGGTGACCACAGTAATATCCATTTCCTAGCCTCCATCATCTTCCCATCCTACTCTAATCGTACCTATTCCGTTCCCACCCTCTTTCTTCTTCCGGAACCCTGAGTGAGATCCTCGTCAAAGGTTGCAACGGGAAAATTTATTCCAGTCAAGCAATAGTCACATGCACTACGGAATGTGATCTTAAAACAAGAGCTTTTTTGTTTTGTTTTTGTTTTTTTTCATACCAGCGCCTGGAGAGTAACGTTTATGTAAGAGATTCCACAAAGCACATCCTACAAATTTTCATAATTTCTCCTCGTTAAAACAATTCCTTTGCAAGTTCTTTTATCTGTATATTCTGCTAATCTATGATATCAATGTGAAGGTAGTCAGGGGAATATCGTTAGGGAAAAGATTCTTTCTTCTGTCTTTCACAATCATGTCTTGGCCGACACGGCTCTCGCGCGTGCGAATCTCTATATTTTTATCTCGATGTTTGACAACCAGTCTGCTGGCAACCTCGGTCACAAGAGGGCAATTTTGCTGATCTATTGATCTGGTCAACTAGGAACAGAGTGCTGACCAATGAAGAAATTTGATTTGGCTCTCACCTTTTTCAATATTCGTCTGCTTTGTTTGAGGTGTGACCCTGGTAACCTTTATTTTTATTAAATCTTTCTCTTTCTCTCCTCATCGTTTGCCGATGTCTGAGAACCGCCACTTTTATTCTGGCTTCTTTGTTTTTGGATTGCTGTGTTTGTTCGCAGCAATTGCTTTTACTTTATTTGGGTGGTGTTACGATTCCTTTTCCTCCCCCCCTCCCACCCCATTGGGTGGAAAAAGGGGGCGGGGTGTGGGGTACAGGAGCGAGGGGCTAGTTATTTTTTGTGGTTCTCTTTGTTGTTTATTTTTGTATTTGTTCGCTAATACTTTCATATTTTTTTTCACGGTACAACGTGGTTGACACCTTTTGGTACTGAGTCTGGAAAAGTGGATTGTCGATTGTTTCTCTCACAAGTTGTGTGCCTTCCACCAAGACACGGATCACAATGTTATTTGTTTACTGTCAGGACAAATGTCATACAAAACAAGACCACGGACAATAATTTAGACAGCACTAAATCGAGATCTGAATTACATAGAGAGCACAATAGAGCTACCAAGAATTGAAAACTACAGATGACCTTGAGCACTTAAGATCAATGCCAGTATAGAGTCCATTGTGGGGACAATCACAGTCGACAAATGAGAGAGGCAGCCAGGGCGTCAGAACCGTTAATTAGGATGTAAAAGGCTCTGAGTAGGTCTGTAGGTCTGAAAAAAACATTTTAACGTAATGACGGCATTATATAGAGCGCCTTTCTATTCGTGGCTTTGCTCACATAACGATGTGACCCATACAAGAAAGAACTAAAACTACGGAACCTATTTGAATGCCTCTAAGCGATATACATAGTCTACATGTAGATTACATTGTGTATATTCATATCAATCTGTATAAGTTGATTGTCAATGTTTACAATTGTGAGTAAACCTGTTCATCGTAACAAGCACAACAATCTCCTTTGGGATGTTTTATGAGAAAAAGAATTATTTAGTCATTTCAAGATAGATCACGCTAAAACATCTATACAAACACAGTAAATTTATTGTTCAAAACATAATAGACTAAAAATAATTTTTTTATGAATTACTGCATCATCGTCTTCAAAAGTTTCGAGTCAAACCGTTACAAGATATATCCCCGCTGTCCCAGAAACTTGTTTCATTTAAAATCTGGCATACAATTAAAGTCTGATGATAAAATAAAATGTCTGAACAAATGAAATGATCGACAATGGGAGTGTCTCGAAATGCTCTCAGCATTACATTGCTAAATTGTCTCTCAAATACAGTGGACCCGACGCCGATACTCCGCCGATCCGACACCGACATAATGTTGGGTTCAAATCGGGGTCATATTATGTGCAACGCAATTTGCACGGGTTGACGTCGGGTTCAATTTGGGTGCCACTCGCATAGACGCAGCGCAATTTAATATATTGCATGCATTTTGAACACGATTTGAACCCAACATTTTGTCGGGTCTGATCAGCGACGTGTGGTGACCTGTCCACTGTATTTAAGGCCTATATTCACCATACTCAGCGTCTAAATCTGTATAATAATCTCGTTCTCATTCCAAAGTCGTGAGTGTAGTACAATCTTTTTCCATCTCTAACATCATTCAAAAGAAGTCTGATTGCCAGTGGAGGTGATGGATAGGAGACAGGAGGACGCGCATAGTGGTGTCGGTGTATTCATCGAGGATCTTTACAAAACAATGAACTTTCAAACCCTGGCATTTCAAAGCCATTTAATATTACTTAAAGGCACTGGCGTCATCTTGAGCTTATATAGACAGATAAAAGAATAAAGGAATAAATTGAGACTTGCTCACCATCTCTCTAAGTCTACTTCCCTACTTTCTTTTAAGCGATAGGCCTTCATTATAGATATTATTCGGAAATAA
Source organism: Goniobranchus kuniei (assembly GCA_025770095.1). Classification (NCBI taxonomy): domain Eukaryota; kingdom Metazoa; phylum Mollusca; class Gastropoda; order Nudibranchia; family Chromodorididae; genus Goniobranchus; species Goniobranchus kuniei. The sequence continues at coordinate 30,506 of JAOYNN010000039.1, read as the reverse complement.
GTTGACGCGCATTCAAATCTCTCTCTCTCTCTCTCTCTCTCTCTCTCTCTC
>JAOYNN010000031.1:23582-42507 GCA_025770095.1 Goniobranchus kuniei | reverse complement strand
CCCCCCCCCCCCCCCCCCCCCCCCCCCCCCCCCCCCCCCCCCCCCCCCACAAAAACCCTAAAACATACCGCCACAGAGCTGCGCACATTGTGGATGCTACTCTTCCATGAGCGACTTTGAGGAACTTTGTGTCGTAGCCTCTCAATTAATGGAGGAGCCTTTTTCTTAGTTGGGTGATCTAGAGGAGATGAAACGTTAAAAGAAATTTTATGTATTTTTGTACTGAAGGTCCAAGAAAATCCTTTTTCACCAAAAAAAAAAAAAAAAATTTCATCAAGGTTGCTTTCATTTTAATTAAATGATTATATAATATGAAACAAAAATGAGCTAAGATCAGAATAGTTACAACTCTTACTTCAAATTCATACACTTGCTTTTACTTTGAATAAGATACATCAAAAGGCTTTGATGCAATAAATTTGATTTTAAGTTGACATCACAAAGGAGGTCTCACACTCTTCAAGCAAGGAAAGACCTAAAAAAACTACATTGTTTCCAGACTCACCAGACTTTCTTCCTCCCTGAGAGGGCAATAAATGATCAATGTCTTGTATTTCCTGTCTTATACTAATGTTAAGCGTTCAAGGTTGTCTTATAGCATATTGGAACTGTTCAATTGTTTGCACTAAATTCATCCTTTATCTTAATAACACTGATCTCACTGACTGAGGAAAAAAAATTTATGAAAATTGAAAAAGTTTTTCCAATTAATCCAGAACTAAGTAAACATTGTTGTGAATATTAAATTGTCTGCAATATGAGAAATGATTTTGAAACTGCATCACAGCACAGTTCTTATATTTTTTTATTTTTATTGATTGTAAAGCGCTTTGAGATGTATTTACATAGAAAGCGCTTTAAAAATGCTATATATTATTATTATTTATAATACTAAAAAGGAAAAGCTTCACGACTTGTTCATATGGAAATCACCAATTCTATTTGTATTTAAAGAAAGAAAGAGCAGGAATTGATACAGAATGAAAATTGTTCAAAGTCTGCTCAGTGAAAGACATCGGGATCAAGCAGAACATTTTGTTTCCATTTCGATTCTCAGACAAGTTCTAATGTGATTTAGGGACTTGTTTTTAAAATATAAGGTCTTATCACCTTTGATAGCAGAGATTATTCCTGCTCATTATTTAATAAAAAAAAAAACCCCGAAAAACAACAACAACAAATGTGGGAAAAAAAAACATTTTCAAATTGTCCTTTCAGCATGAAGTCCAAATAAATTTTGTATATTCCTTGAAATGATTACATTACTTGAAAAAAAAAAATCTAAACACTGCAAATATTTGCTAACATTGGCATTATAATTATTATTCTTATACAATATGAAATTGGCTTTCGGTAGATAGTATTTCCAAACATTATAGGTGCATAACAGTAATGACTACTGATACCAATATCTAATGTACATCCTTTGAAGTGGCTCACACTGACTCTGTTCAGGAGGGTCTCTCTGCTGACAGTATTGAGATTGTGAGACATATCTTTACCATGTAAGGTAAACTGTATCAATAATCAAATGTGGGCGAGTAAAATGATAAGCCATCCTTTAAAATGAAAAGGCAAAGGTTAAAAAAAATACATAAAATCTTCATCTTCTTCTTCTCCCTGGATTATGCTGAAACTTTGGTAATTTTGAAGATGGTTCCTCAGCAATTTACAAAGATCTTGGTTGGTGCCCTTTCTCTCATCATTCCATAATCTAATGGTTGAGGGTACGAATGAGTGAAGATGTGCGTTCACCTGTGACTACGGAACGATGAATTTCGACTGCTTTCTTGGGTTTATACTGAATCTTTTGAGGGGCATTTTTAATTCATTTTTTAAGCCTTTTAATAGAAAGTCGATCTTGTTACTTTTCCTTCTGTCTTGCAGTGTGTCCAAACTTGATTCAAAATTGATGTGTTCTCTTTCTAGTGTTTCGCTTTTTGTATTGTTATTCTGATTTGATTTTGCCGTTTATGAATTTTTTAAAGCCCTCTTTTGATACTATTTCACAGATTTCTTTCAAGTAGTAAGGATCCCATACTGCACTGCTATATTCCAACATGGGTCTGACTAAACTTTTGTAGCATTTCAAAATTTGATTTCCTTGTTTGCTGCATAGAAATTTCTTTGGATGAACCCAAGTGTAGAATTTGCTTTGTTACAGATATTAGTGATGTGATGTTTCCAAGTCAATTTGTAGTTAATTGTTATGCCGAGATATTTTGCCTTAGTAGTCCCATCCAGTATTGTGTCGTGGATTCTATACATAGACTGAATGGTCTTCTTTTTGTTTGTAATCTGGCACTTTCGGGGGTGAAATTCCATACTATTTTCATCCTCCCATTTTTCCAACTCATCCAGATCATGGAGAGTTTGAGAATCCTTGGCATCGGAAATATTCGATATAGCAGGCTGTCATTGGCGAAAAATCGGAGAGATGTGCTTGGCGATATTCTTTCAGCCATGTCATTTATGTAAACAAGGAACCACAGTGGGCCCAGGACAATTCCCTGAGGTACACCTGACAACACTGAGGCTGTTTCTGATCGTACTCCATCAACTACGACGATTTGGCTCCTGATTGACAAAAAAGTCTTTCATCCACTTGAGAATTTCTTTCTGAATTCCATCAATACTAAGCTTCTGGGACAGCTTGAGATGACTGACTTTATCGAATACTTTACTGAAATCCAACAGGATTGCGGCGGCTTGGAGATTATTGTAAGTTTTCTCAGCTAGATCATCACAGGTCGTTATCAGCTGTGTTTCACAGGATCTTTTTCTTCTAAACCCATGCTGTACATCTGTCAATATTTGGTGTTTTTCTAGATGGTCCATCACGTTTGAGAAAATTATGTGTTCTAGCAATTTACATGGGATAGAGGTGATGGAGACAGGACTGTAATTCTCTGCGTTCGTTTTGTCACCCTTTTTAATAGATTGGCGTTATGTTCGCTGGCTTCCAGCTTTCAGGTGCTTTTCCTTGGTTAAGTGAAGTTTGATATAAATCATATCAAAATCAAAGAGACATTACTATATATACAAAAATAAGAATTCATTGGCTATGAAGACTGATTAAAAAATTGGGTAAAAACTCCTATTAATGAGAGCATGATGGCTTAGACCTCTTCCAGATGGGAAACTCTGTGGCACCAGTGTGTGGCTCGTTCTTGCCATTGTGGTGCAACTGAGCAACGCGTCTAAGCAGCGAGTAAAAGCCACTCAGTGGCAGCACTGTGTGGCTGGTTCTCGCCACTGCGTGCCACTGAACAGCGCTTCTAGGTAGCGAGAACCAGCCACACAATGGTGCCACATAGTTGTTAAAATGGACTCTGATGAGAAATGTATTTTCCTTGGCTTTCCGCTAAGACCAGTTGTCAACGACGATCATATTGGATGCATCCAATAAGTGCCAACTGTTGGCAGTTGGACAGTGTTATACCATAAGGAGTGAGCTGGAAGCAGATAGCACCAAGTTTTTCAACTACTTTAGAATGAAGCAAGAAACTTTCGAGGCTGTAATCAGCACACCTACAATCCCAAAGTGAGGGTTGTTGCCATAAATTTCTATGATAAAATGGTCTGTAGCAAATGACCTGTTGCAACGTTGTCCCATACACAAGATCCAAGTGCACCGCCGGTGTATAACACAATGAAAAATGAGCCACTGAGTGACCTATATGAATGGCTATGAGCTTCTCTGTGGCAAGGACCCACCACTCCCTGCAACAGACAAGCGACGGATGTGTGAATGGGCTAAAACATAGAACACAATGGAAAATGATGTCCGCCACTGAGTGCCGCCACAAAGTGGTCTGTGAGAAAGAGATCTTAGGCTCATGCAATATCATGCATATGTAGTATTGTTTAAGCTTCATTGTCATCACTACCAATTCTGCTTCAATGCTGATGATACATTTTTTTACTTTAATGGGGGAAAAGGTCAGATTTAAGATTTTTTGCCTCGAAAGTTCCCTCAAATCCACATTAACCTCCTTTTTACTCTTCTTAACCTTCTTTACTATACAGACACCATAAACCTATTTAGTGACCTAACAAATAAGTAGTGCAGGCTGCTGCCATTGAGGACTGACTGGCCCGGCTTTCTGTTAAAGAAAGAATCTTAAAACAGACCCCTTCAGTAAATCTCTGGATCAACAAGTACACCTAATTCTAAAAGTTTTTAAAAAAAGCTTGTCAGTTTGTGACTTCATCTTGTCTATCTACACAATAATGATGATTGTGAGTGTGGCTCCATTTGGTAGGTCTGCCTTATTTACACTACAAATTCAAATGAAATGGAAATAAAAGTCCTTCTTCTAGGGAAATCTTTAATCCAGCTAACTAAACTTTTGGAGACGAGATATTTAGATCTTGATCTATGTGATCTGATAATCTTTCTAAATTTGCTGAATGACATGATCTTGTTTCGTCTTTCCTCCCCAGCTGTAGATTCTACTTCTACACACATAATTTAGAGTCAAAGTGGTAATAGGCCCACCCTTGAATATTTCACAAGGAAGCTTCAAATCATAAATAATGGAAAGACAAACTTTCAAAGATGTAGACTACATTCTTAACTTAAGCTAGTCCTAATAGATCTAACCTATATGAAAGAGAATCTTGATCCACACCATAATTTTTACCATACATTTCATGTGTGTGACTGCACTCGACTCTGACTCTACACTATAGGCCTGGAATACCAACAGTGAAACAGTTTAGTACAGGATAATAAGATAAGATTTTTGACAAGCTAAAGATTTCAGCGACAAAAGTAATGAATAATCCATTTTCCTGGGGATCCCTAGTATCTACATGTAAATTACAGCTGAATCCAATGCCAATCAATCGTGACTGATTAGTTCTGTGATAATTACCGTGCGATAATTGGTGCTCCAGATAAACAGAGGGTTGTATCCCAGCTTCAGCTGCCATCTTTGATTGTGCACACAACAATTCTCAGCGGCCCCTGGTAGTAGCTTGTCTCATTGAGAAATTATCGCGAGCAGTGAAGTCGAGAAATAAATCCATTGCAATTTTTATTCACATATGATAATAATGAGCTATGTAATTGCCAAACGACATGATATATTCTCCATTTTCGATGAAAACATCCCAAGTTTTGCGTAAATTTGCATCTCAAGTACTCGTAAACGCACTTCCCCAGCCGGGGTCATTACGCAGGGTCACGATGACGTCACCACCAATCCCATCACACCTTTGTGAGTTATCGCCATTTCCAGTTTGGGAAAAAAAACTTGGACTTCAAATGAGACATCTCTATAGGTTCTCTTGACCCGAAAGTTCTATGCGTGTATGACCGAGTGTAAGTTTACTTTACTCGATCAGAGAATTGTTTCATGTTTTTCAAGGATTTCATGTAGTGGCATGCAAAGTTCCTTTTTTTCTTTACTGTCACATCTTTCCAGATGAATCGTTGTTATGTCTCGAAGGCAGGCTAAACGTACTTGGGCCGGGGAGATTCTCTCATCAAACCAGTAGCCTTGTCTATCAACGCGGAAATGCCCTGCCCATTATCTTCTCTTCAACTTTTAATTTTGTAGATCTGATTGTTCACATTGTTTTCTTATATGACTATCAGCGTAGTCAAGACTATTTTAGATTTATTTAAGCCTTAAATCATTTTGGAAACCCAATGGGTCGGTTGATGAACTAGCCAGTGGATGAAAGTCTCTATATTGACGTCTTCAGGTGTGGTTAAATAAAATTAGATTTAGGTTTGGTCTAGATCTAGATGTAAATTCTAGATCTGGATATGAAATATCTAATCTAGATCTGAATCTACCTCATGACAAGACAGTCTTTTCACTGTTTCTGCGGGTAGTCTCTATCGACTGTCATTTCCTTTGATGAAAATTAATTGAAAAGATCATGCGTTTTATTAGTCATTGCCATGCACCATGGGATGGGAAGCTCACAAAGTTGACTAGGCTAAGAAGTATGGTTTTGAGATGGATAGATTTAGAGATAGAATCTGAAATGGTTATATCAGGCTTAATATAAGTTCTCACAGATTCACACTCAAACCCAGGACCTGCTTACCAGGTACCACAACAAAATTTTCAAACTGACATCACCTGTTGCTCTGAAAAGGCAAAAAGGCTCAGACTTGAAGAGAACATTTGTGTTATTTGTGGATTTACTCTTCATACTGTAGATACTGTGGGGTGATCCAGGTCCTTGTCTGTGGACCTTTTCACCACTCTTCATGGTCCTGCAATGGAGATTTGATGTGGTAATGAATGCCATATGAATGAGAGCTTACAATATCTGTTACTTACAGAGCTTACAATATCTGTTACTTACAGACGCAGACTGATTTAGACTATTAGGCCTACTGTTAGTGCTCCAAGTTTGGTTGACACCTCTATGAAGGATTGGAAAATTTTCAGTGATAATATGTCACTGAATATATTTCAGATTCTTCGTTCTTTAAACTTACGGCCGATTGATCCTGGAAAGAACAGTTTTTATGTGTTATCTCTTTTCTTCAATTACATAGGCCTCTATATATGACATGAGGACTTCTTTTCATTTTTCTAATGGTAGTGTCAATTGTCACTGAGTGCTGTGGTGATAAGTGATGTTGGTGTCAATTGCCACCAAGTGATGTGGTGCGGTGATGAGTGTCGATGACGTCAATTACCAGCGAGTCATTGTCATCTTCTGGAACAGAGTAATCCGGTTACCAATGGCATCAAAACAACCTTTAAACTGATACAAGTGCTGTTTGATATGGGGTTTTATTTCTAATGTCAAAAAAGTTGTCCTGTAGGGATTCCCTTTTCAGGCCAAGTCAAGATGTTCCTTCACCCTTTGGTTTCTATTTTAAGGGGTATTTAAATCCTTAGTTTAGCAACTTAAAGGGTTGTTGGTTTTTAACAAGGAAAAAAAATGTCTGTCTTCTGGATGCTGACTTCACGTTACTGAAGTGCACACGCTACAATGCATTGTCTTTTTCTCTTGATTGAAGCTAAGTAAACTTCTTCAGCCATGCAAGTCGTCGCAACATGTAACTGTGGTACATGTATCTTCAACTACTAGGACTGGGCAGAAAATATTAAATAGTGTACTGAATCTAAAATGGATACTAGACAAGATAAGCCCGTACACTAGAAATTTTATGTTCAAGACTTAGTATGTCGCCTTCTACTATCTCTCGTAGATCTTTATAGGCCTAGTGCACGGTAAGCTTGTTCTCATTTTAACCGGAAGTTAGCAACCAACAGGCAAACCATGGCTCCGTCGTTGCCTAAGGCGAGCGCTTTAACAGTTTGCCAGGGGCGCTTTCTTTCCCTAGGCAAGACATGATGCACTCGGCGAACGATTTTTAAAATGCGTTTACGATATTTCATCATCAAATGTGAAACACTAACCATAATGAAACAACGACGAAAGCATGTTTTGCGTATGCATCCTGCTGATCAGCAATATTCAACGGTTGCACGACCAAATGCAATAAAGATTGATTTAAATTCCAGTCGATCAAATAAATCATCTATTCCAATTACAATGTTCAATACCCTCCTCTCCTTTATCTGTGTGATGTTTTGAATATTCTCCATGTTGGAGATTATTCCCATCCATGTTCACTAGGCTAGCATGTAAGAAGGTGGGATGGGTGGGGGTGACCTCAAGGCATGGGTAAACTGAAGGCAGGACACTGGCAACTAATGCAGCGACAAGCGGCCAGGTTACGGGAGCAGCTTGAGATTCTTGGAAACTGAGCGTAGCGTGCATTGTAAGTAGGTCGACTGCACTGCTTTTGACCAAAGATTTTATATAATCGCTACTCTTTCTGACTCAGAGACAAAGGTGACTATCATGTAGACTTAGAGCTAGATCATCGATGTATGTGGTTGTGTTGTTAAATCCTTGACTTAGTTGCGGGATAGAGAAGAGGGCAAACATTGCTTGTCAGATGCACATTTCCTATGTTTTAAGGGGTATTCAAACCCTTGAAATGAACTTTTAATGGATAACGCTCACCCCCTACAAAAACTTTAAGGGGGTAATCTGTGCTGGCAACACGCACAATTATGTGTAATGGGGAGCCCTGTCCTGTAAGCCGTTTATTGTTCCACATCGTTCATTGCACATTGCCATTCAAGGGTACTCATCGTGACTTTGGAGCCAGGTATTGAAAAGATGATTACATTGAAGTGTGAGTACTGCATTCATGTTATCATCCCGCATGAATCAATGAAGCCCCCCCCCACACACACACACACACCAACACCACCTCTCCCTCCACTCCCTCTCTCTACCTTTCTCTCACACACATACACATAACATACTGGTTGACATACACACACGTAATGGCCTTAAAATGCTCTAATGGGCATTGTGCCTCAATGAATTACCGGTCATTGTTTCAGCACAGTATGAGTACCACAACCATGTTGTCATCCCATATAATGATCGCCAAATTTCCCTCAGTCATCAAAAGAACTAGATGTTTCTTTTTTGAAAGACTACAAGTCGGAAAGGAGAGACGCTGTGGTAGGTGATGTGCGTCAGCGAAAGTTCAGGAAAGCAGAACACTAAACACGTGTATCAATGCAAAAGAGCTCTAATTTACTAGGTGGCGATTGACGCCAACGTCACTGGTCACTGCATCACTCAGTGGCAATTGACACCACCTTTTCTTATGGGGATGATGTATCAAAATTATAAAGGCATAATTATTGTTAATTTGTCCTTGTATAGGCCTTTAAAAATTTATTCTTTTTTTATTAGTTTCATATCAGCTAATCATATTTTTGTTAAAGTTTTTAATTAATGGATTATGTATTTGCATTGATTGTTTGTAGATGATGTCTAGTGGTGATAAGCATTTTACACATGTATAATCTTTTATTTTATTTTATCAGGTAGCCTATATATCATATTAAAATAAATATGAATTTAGAAAATAATGATAAAAATATTTTCTTCCGCAGAATTAAAGAATTATCACCATGTCCAAAGCTAAGGCACAGCAACCCACTGTCATCCATAAGGTGATCATGGTTGGTAGTGGTGGTGTTGGAAAGTCAGCATTGACTCTCCAGTTTATGTATGATGAGGTAACTAATCAATGTATTATATATTCATTTACTGTCAAGTTAATGCATGGCCTAAAGAAATTGTGTAGGTCTGAGGATGTGTTGTTGTTTTTTTGTTTTGTGAGTTTAATATTGTTTGTTAAAATTCATGAAAAGTATGCTTCAAGTTATATTCAAGTGATGTTATGAATCAAAGGAATAATTGTAGGGATTTTTCTGTGAAATTTGTCATTGTTTATATCCCTAAAATTTAAATGACGGGACGTACAAAGGCCTATGTTGCCTATACCTTGTCCCTATTACTACTACTTCTACTACTTGAACTGTATTGAAATAGTCCAAACATTTTATGATTTTTTGCTTTTTCAAAATTTACCAATTTACATATAAAGACTTTGTTACAATGCATTCAAACACCGTGTAAGAATCAAGTCAAAAGTATGTTGTGTCCATATATTTTCATCTCTATTTGCTATCCAATGACATTGTAAGTTATACTGAGATGTGCCACAAAGTAAATGCTTAGAACAAGACCTTTTAAGAATATTTAGTTTAATTTGTACTTGAAATTTTGTCTCTTTGCCTTATAGAGGGCCATAAACCTTTCACACTAAGAAATTATACATTATTTAACAGTAATTCAATTGTAAAAATTTGTATCGTTTCTCACCCTTGAAACTTTGTACCTCGTCTTTTTCTTCTAATTCAAAAGCCAAAGAACAAATTTTTTTACCTTACTTTTTTTTGTATCTTATTACAATTCTTATTTTTGCTACTTACATACTGTATGTCTTATTACATTTTCAGTTTGTAGAGGATTATGAGCCAACAAAGGCAGATTCATATAGAAAGAAAGTTGTACTTGATGGTGAAGAAGTGCAGATTGATATTCTGGATACAGCGGGTCAAGAAGATTATGCAGCTATACGTGACAACTATTTCCGTAGTGGGGAGGGATTTCTTTGTGTGTTTTCCATAAAGGAGCAGGAGTCTTTTCAAGCTACTCAAGATTTCAGGTACATTTAGTTATTCGCAGTGAAAAACCCTGTTCTAAGTAGATTTCAGAGAGTTGCTTAATAATAAATGTGTGTAATATGTTGATCATAATGTCATCAAATGGCAGTCAAAATTTCTATATTGTTCTAGTAGCTTTTGTTCTCAGCAGAATCAACTAAAACATTAATACATTTATTTGTAATGTCTTTTATTCCTGTTTAACATTATAACATGAATTTTAATTTACAATATTTTTTCCAAGTCACTGGACAACACAGGTGATGATTATGAAGTCCTAATTTAACGTTTTAATGTTTAGCATTTAATGGGAGTGATACAACAGGAACACTCAAGAGAAAAGTCAATAACTTACTACATAAAATCATGTACAGTTGCAAAAACATTTTTGCAAACTCACGTTGTACTGCTTTCAGGAAGTTTCGACACTGTTATTAACTCTACAATGATTGTGATCAGGGGGTGTGGTGCTTTTACAAACACACAATAAAGTCATAACTCATGATGAAACCAAAATTGTCTCTTTAGGGTTCAGTCTTCTACACCACCTCAGTATATGGTGGTGAAACTTAATCAGCAGCAGTAAAAGTAGATTGTCATTGATTTTCTCTAAACTAAGTTATTGCAACTCTTTTTTGTAAGGCATAACACAGGTAAAGACAAAGTTTTGCAAGTTGTCCAGAACAGTGCAGCTCGACTAGTCCTTCAATAAACTTATAGTTATTATTCTAAATCCTGAATCAAATGACAAACTAAACCTTATTGTCTTTCAATTGTTATTGCTGGTTTGGCCCCGCGTAAAATTGCGTTTTAAAATGGTAAAAATTGCATGCAAATTTGGTAAAAATTGCAGTAAAAAATTGCAAAGAAATATGGCGAAAAATACACACAGTAGACCTTTAAAAAACAGATACCTTTCAACAACAAAAAAGTAAGATTAAAAAGTAAGTAATGATTGGTGAAATTTGGAGACACTTTAAAAAAAAAAAAAAAAAAAATTTTTTTCTGAGGGCTAGAAGTTCCATGTGACTGAAAATGTGTGCGAGAGGGAAATGATTCAGTTTTGATAAAATGAAACATAACAAAACTAGGTCCAATTTTTTGTTTGTTTGTTTTGGACTATTCCATGAGAGGTTGACCAACTGAAACAAATGAAAATGATGAATTTACCCCAATACCTTTGTTTGTACAAGTTGACTGGAGAGGTTGATTCTTATAAATTTCAACTCAGAAACATTGTAGCGTATGTTTTTCATATAAAACATACATGTTAAACATCAATAGGAAAAACTGTGATTGTGTCAAAAAGGGCAAATAATGCATAAATATTTTGCTCAACCTCGAATGGGATCGCAACTCACTCTGTACATTTTTCTCATACTCTTTGAATATATAGTTAGAGATATGCTAGACATATTTGGGTCAGATACCTTTCTTAACCCTAAATCCATCATATTATGTGCCCCTCTCGTAACAATGTAACATGGAATGGTCCTTTTTTGTAATTTTGTTGTTGTTTCTTTTTTTTGTTTTGAGAGAAAGAAAGAGAGAGAGGACGAGGAAGAAGATACAAATTAATAATTGCAGGGTTTAACAAAGAGGTGGTGCATGATGTGGTGTTAGCCCTACATTGATGTTGAACATGGCTACAACTATCATGGTGATGCATGACCTCACAAAAATACCCATTTATTGTGGCCAACTAAAGAGAAAAAAAATTACTCTATCCCTAAGTCCTCGTTAAATTCTGTATAGGCCCTCCAAGTTTTGATTCTACATGGTCTGATTCTAAATCTAGATCTAGGTCTGTTTTCGCTCAAATTATGTGCACCTAACCATTTATAGATTTATGGTGAAATCTAAATCGTGACCGTTCTCAACCATATCGCGACATTGGAACAACACTGATAGATCAATGTTTGGATTGCAGCACAGTGCATGCTTGTCTATTTCTAAGCTCAGATCAATAGGTCTGTCATATATCTAAATTAGATTCACGATTTCTTAATTTATGACCGGAACAGAGACTCTGTAAAACTAGTATGGGTAGACAGTGGTAAAACTAGTATGGATAGACAGTGGACAGGCTTAATAAAACAAGGGAATGCCCAAGGTGTGTGTGAGCTCGTGTGTAGTGAGTCAGGAAAAGAGATGGGTAGTGGAGGACAAAAAAGTGAAAGGCCCTCCATTAGCTGGAGAATATGATCCACAAAGGTTGCTACGATCGGCCCAGCGTTTGTTTTGTTTAAAACACTTAAAAGATTGCTCAAATTGTGATAGAAATGCAAAATATTGGAAAATTGCACCCATTTTGCAGTAAATAGCTATCCAATGTAATACCCTGGAGGGCTAGGCTGGTTCTTTTAAAGTTTAACTTATGATATTTAGATTTTTATTTGTTAGTTGTTTATCCTAACAATATAGCGAATCATGGAATTTTAGTGCAAAGGTGGTGGTTGAGTGAGAGGAGTCCTTGTGCTTGAACGTTGAAGTAAGGGTTTCGATTTACTTTTTTGTCAAATTGTAGTGATTCTGTAAGTCTGTAAGCAGAAATATGTTTCGGAAGATAAACCAAAAATGAGCTATGCATGGTAAAGGCATATTCAACAATGAATGAAGCATAATAGTTGGAAAAGGCCATAAAACCATCTCAGTTGGAGTTTAAATTAACTAAATTACACTTCATAGCTAATGAAATTGGCCATGCCGCAACGCATTGAATGAAATAGTAAAAACAATGGACCATTCATATAACTATATGCTGTTGAAATTAAACGTGTTGAAACTAAGTGTACTCCACTGTATATATGTATTTTTCTCTAAGGAGTGGTGGAATTGGTATGTGTTGGGTTTTGTTTTTTTTGTTACATGAAATGCATTCCTCCTTTGCCTTTCACCATTATAACCATTTTCTTGCTTAATTTTGCTCTGCCACCCAGGGAGCAAATACTTCGTGTGAAAAATGATGAGAACATTCCTTTTTTACTGGTGGGGAACATGTCTGATCTTGCTGAGCAAAGGCAAGTTAGTGTGGATGAGGCAACTAAAAGAGCTCAAGAATGGAAGGTGGAATATGTAGAAACATCAGCTAAAACAAGGGCCAACGTAGACAAGGTAACATTTGCGTTTTCAATCCTTTCCTTTTTAACATTTCTCTTTTGTTTTTACTTTCTAAGTTGTTGTTTTTTTGTTACATGTTTTGGTGTTTTTTCTTTATCTTTGTTGCTCCTTTCCTTCAGCACAATGTGTCACAGATGTCAGTCTACAAGGTTATGGGCATGATTGCATGCTTTACATAATCAGCAGGGTTCAGAAGCTTTTAAAAAATCTGATTTGTCAACTTTGATAGAGACTTAGTGAAAATATTCTGTAAATTAATCATTTTGTCAGTTTCATGCATTTCATTTGAAGTAACATACAACAATAATTTTCATTTTTTATGGATGAATAAACTTCTTTGAATTGAGTTAAATACCTCCATTCAAATCCCCATAAAAAATGAAATGTTACAATTTAGCATGATTCAATAAGTCCTGTCAGTGCCTTAGAATATTGGTAGGTAAACAACCTTGAAAGCTAGAGACCCAAACTACACTGGATAGACATATTGGCTTTTCAGAGTAATAACAAGATTGGTTACAGTTAGTTATGATGTGAATAAAAATTCCAAAGTTTGTTGCATACAGAAAGCGGTTTGTTTTTATCGCTATTGGTTTTTTTAAAAATTCAAGATATGAATCGCGATGGTATGCGTTCGCTGGTAATGTAGTTAAATATTCACCATATACATGTAGATGCTAATCCCTGGATGCTATCAGATCTCCTCAATTCATTCTCAAATCTCCTCATATTGAAAAGTTATGGTTAACAAATCTAGTGCCATGAGTCATTCAACAAGTATTTCTTGGACTCGCAGTCTCCCAGTCATGTTACCTGTACATTCGATGTCAGTGCCAGAATGAAGTTTCCCTATCATACTGTAACCACATTATTATTATAATAGACATTTTTATAGCGTCAGCATCTCACATATTTGGAGCTTTAGGCACTTTACAGGAATCAGGAAAAGTAAATTAAAACCCATACGTCAACATTCAAGCACAAGGATTTCTCTCAAACAACCACCACCATCTTTACATTAAACATTTTATGATTCATTATATTGTCAGGATAAATAACTAATACATAAAAGTCTAAATATCGTAACTCGTAGTTTAAAAGAATCAGCAACAACATTTGAAAGACAATGGTACAGTTCATCATTTTGCTTTATGAACAGCATGCTCAAGTGTTGCAACCTGATAAGTCGCTGGACAAACGTGAAAACAAAACTGCAGGCCCAATGCTGACTCAGCAGAATTAATAGTGCAATGTAGTAAAAACTGAGTTCAATATCACACTAATAGTGCCAAGTCAAATTTTACAGCCCAAAAGTCTAAGAAGAAGCAAAATACCACAAAGATTTTAGCATACACACCTTAATACCCATTTATTCCCAAGGTAAGGTTTGTTATTTTAACTCCACAATTTCTCTCTTTTTAAGTAACAAACACACAAAAAACTCTGAGATTTTATATAGTGCTAAATCCACCAATTGTGCTCAAAGCGCTTTACAAGTGTTTCCCAGCAGGCCTTTTCCAACCAAATACCTTCTCAACTCCATGAGGAATATACATAGATGTTGGCATTTTACGGGCGCACTTGCTCTAACATAGCATATAAGTATAAACCATCTAATGCATGGTATGAATGGAAATGTTTTTTCAACATCTATTCAACATATTCACCATCAAGTTGCATACACTTCCCTGTTCTGTGTACAGAGCGGTCAAACACATTGACCATTTAGCCTTTCTCCAAGCTTCAGACTGCATCTCTTGTACACTGTTGAGTCTGCTCCTTGTCCTTGAATCGTCGACCTCACATTTCCTCCATGTGGTGGAAGATGTGAAAGTTACAGGGAGCGGGATTGGGCAAATAAGGGGGATGTTCCATTAATTCCAACGAGTAGCCCTCAAAAAGTGTGTTCACCACTGTACACTTGTGCACAGATGCATTGTCATAGTGCAGGATCACGTATGGCTGGCCTTAGTCTGTCCTTCATGATGAGCCTGTAGTAGTCACTATTGATAGTCACTATTGGCGGGATTAGCTAGTTCAATATGATGTCATATAATATTAATAATAATTACTATTATTTCTTCTATAGTGCCCTACCCCATATGAATTATGAACAGGCTCTAGGCACTTTACAAATCCACCTACGAGTACAGAGATTACATAAAAATTAAGACATCATAGCATCAAAGGGTAACATGCACTTAAAAATATATTTCTGCTATCTTACAGTCTAGAAAAATAAGTTTTTGAATTGGATTTAAACATCATCTATGTCCCTATTATGTTGTTGCAAAGAGTTCCAAATTTGAGGAGCTGTAAAAGCAAACGATCACTCACCAATTTTCTTCTTCATTTTTGGTCTCGTTAGAATTCTATTGTCAGACTGGAATGATGGTTTTTTCTTGGATTATATGCATTTAACAGCCTATGTGTGGCAGCGTAACTGTGAGGTCAGTGCGTTGGACTTGTAAACGCGGGGGTTCGAGTTCGATGCCGGGCCGGGCAGTGGCGCTGTTTAGTCCTTGGGAAAGGCTATTTACATACATTTCCTCACCCCACTCAGGTGTAATTGAGTACCCGACCATAGGCAGAGGAAGATCTTGTCAGTATGCTAGAGCAAGTGCGCCTGTAAAAGGCTGCATCTCTGTATGCTCCCAATGGAGTTGAGAAGATATTTGGTTGGAAAGGCTTGTCGGGGAACCCTTGTAAAACGCTTTGAGCACATTTAGTGGATTTAGCGCTATATAAAAGCTCAGAAATCTCAGATTTATTTATGTTGAAAGGGGCACATTTTTTAAAAGTTTTAAAAACAATTGTGCAAATTTTGTAACTTTCTTTTTTCAACTGGCAACCAATGCAATTATATGGTGAAAGCGGCACAGTGGTAGCGTGCTGGTCTTGCTACCGAAAGGTCACAGGATCGAGTCCCAGTGTGGGCATTGTGATTTAACCCTTGGGCAAGGTTATTAACACAAATTTCCTCCATTTGCGGCGCTGTTCTTGCGGCTGAAGCTCAGTTTTCGGTTAAAAACCGAAAGACAAATTTCCCTTCGGGGATGAATAGAGTGGTAAAATTTTTTAAAATATATGTATAATATATATATTAAAAGGGGTGCAGCTGGGTGGGATTTACGTTTCCGTGGATAAGACGGGCAGCATTATTTTGCAACGTCTGGAGTCAGTTAATGTCATATTAAGGGGGGTTTGAAAGTAAGGAATGACAATAAATAGAGCTTTGAGAGCATATAAACAAAAACAATGTGCCTGACCCTTTCTGACCTTGTCTTCTGCTGGCTTTCTGTGCCATTGCCTTGGACAATGTGTACTAACACACTTATGAAAAGTCATATCTTCTTGACACAGTCGCCAATTGACTTCATATTTGGTATGACGTCATCACGACATAAAATTTGATCGGTGTTAGTGGCATACTTGAATCTATAGAGGGGGGAAACTAAATTCCGACACACACCTCATAATATACATCTAAAATTAATCACAGAGCAAGTGATTGGAAGGGGGTGGGGGGATGGAATAACATGGGGACTTGACTGATGTAGAGTCTCTCCCTTTATGTGCAACAGACTGTTTGGCAAAGGTGCCAATTCCTTTGGTCAACCTTTGCTTAATCTCTTAGGACGATAGATTTAGCCTTGGCCCTCAATATTTTATACTTATCTGGAAGCAAAGTCAGATAACTGAAAAATTAGACAGAAGAGTTTTTGTGGTGCTGTGTTTTTTTGCTGTTTTATTTATTTATTTTTTGGCCCTTGTTTTCTGTGTTGTTCAAATGTTTGTGTTAACATGCATGTAGATGTTATCAGTAGATTCTTCCCAGGGGGTTAAAAAAGAGAAAGAGATTTGGTATGTTGAGTTTGTTCATGTTTTTATTTTTAAAAATTTGTTTGTGCATGTGTATGTTTTGATGTGCTTGTTATTTCTAATGATACATATTGTGTTACATGTAATGGATGTTACGTAGATTGATATTGTTGGCATGGTTGTTGTTTTTTTCTTGAATCCTTGGTTCTTTGTTTTGTGGAAAAGATGTTGGGGTACTGTGGACTGCAGGCTGCTCTTCCTAAGGCTTGCATATTTAGCAATTATTAATTTGTACACTGTAACAGTAATTTGGATTTACTAATTATGTAGAAATACGTAAAGCGTCAAGGCTTCACTTTTTATGTAGTTCTACATTGTTAGATTCTTGATTCTGGATCAAGATTCGTACTCAGTGGTAGTATTTTGTATTATAATTGTATGCTATGTAAACCCGTGACGACAACGTTGTTAAGGTTCCATTTATCTGTTTTGTGCATGATGAAAATGAACTGTGTGATTGTTTTTAGTTCAAAGGAAAAACAAAACAAAACTTGCTTGGTTGGGAAAGTGAGACTAATACTTGGAACACGCACACATTTACAAATTAGTGCGCAACCTGTGGAATTTGACACATTAGAGGACTCCATTAAAAGAAAAGAGATGATGAAGACCAGACAATTTAGGCAAACTTCTTCTTAAAAACTTAAATCTCCCCACATAAAAAATGAAAACAAAGAACCCTAGAAAAGCAACAGAAAAAAGTAATACTATAAAGGCATAAGTAAGGAAATGAGAAAGTTCATAAATGACTTCTTTAAAGTGACAATGTGATAAAGACAACACTATAATGAACCCTTTTCTACTATACCATGGATTCTATTCTCTGTGAAAGACGCCTTCTATTCTCTTCAACTCCTCACACATCAGCATCACTATGTCTGATGGTCAGCTGTGTTACACTTAACAAACTCATAGGAACACAGTGTAAACTAAAACAAAACCTGTTTTAAAATACAGAATCATTATACGAAAAAACTTTTACATGACATCCTGCAGAAATCTTTTTTGGAATGGGGGAGGGGGGGGGGGTTCTTGGTATTTATGTTTGTCGATTGGTTTTTTGTTTGTTTGGTTTTTTTTTATTCTTTCTTTTTGGTATTTTTTTCTCTAGTTCTGTGGAGGGTTTTTAGGGTGGTTTTTTGTTGTTTGTTGTGGGTGTTTTTGCTGTTTTTTTTAAATATATATTTTTTAAAAACATGTTTTGTAGAGGATATTTTATTGTGACGGAATATTTAGCAAACCGAAACATTTTTACATGACAGGAACTGGAGCTGCAAGCGTTGCTTCGTGGAGGTGAAGGGACGGGGATATCTGCTTTGCAGATGTGTGTGTGTGTGTGTGTGTGTGTGTGTTTATGTTTTTACGGTTGTCCCACTGACAACCCTTTCTAAGATGAAATGGGAGAAATTTCGTGAAGAGCGGTTGTTGTTGTTGTTGTAGAGAGAGAGGTGAGATGGGATACAAGAACTTCTTGTTTTAAGGTGTATGGGTTGTGTTAGAAACAACCTCCTTGGATCTGGATTTTAGACTCCCCCACTATTTTGGTCTTAAAGAACGTTTCCTCGTTTGGTGCATTGCGGGAAATTTCTAGCCGAGATTAGACTCGTACAAGAGAAAATGGATATCTTCTATTTTATTTTTTGTACCGGGTACAATCTACGTATCTATCAATATTATTGTGGGGTAGGAGGAGGTGGAGGTGATGTTAACGGTCCTGTAGTTTTATGCGATGATAGCAGTGATAAGGTGGTTTACAAGCATATTGCTCTCTCTCTCTCTCTCTCTCTCTCTCTCTCTCTCTCTCTCTCTCTCTCTCTCTCTCTCTCTCTCTCTCTCTC
>JAOYNN010000029.1:0-15984 GCA_025770095.1 Goniobranchus kuniei | reverse complement strand
TCATTTTTTCTCTCCCTTCTTTCCTCCTACACTGTCTCCTCCTCCTCCTCCTTCTCCTCCTCCTCATCATCATCATCTTTTATTGTTGTCTCTCCCCTTCTTCCCCCCCCCCACTTTCCTCCTACTTTCTCTCCTCCTCCTCCTCATCATCATCATTATTTTGTTTTAATTTTTATCTCACCCCTCTCCTCCTACTTTGTCTCCCCCTCTTTATCATCATCATCATCATCATCATCATTTTTAATTTTTGGCTCCCCCCTCTTCTCCTCCTTTGTCACCTCCTGCGCACGCCATCATCATCATTTTTGTTGTTGTCTCTCACCCTCTCCTCCTATATTTTTTCTCCTGCTTATCATCATCATCATCATCATCATCATCATCATCATCATCATTTTTTTGTCTCCCTCCCCTCTCCTCCTACTTTCTCTCCTCCTCCTCCTCCTCCTCATCATCATTATTATTGTTTATTTCTATCTCTCCCAAACCCTCCTACTTTGCCTGCTTCTCCTCCTCCTCTTCCTCACCATCATCATCATCATTTTTTATTTTTGTCTCCCCCCCCCCAACTCTCCTCCTACTTTGTCGCACCTGCTGCTCCTCCTCCTCCTACTTCTCCTCCTCCTCATCATCATCATATATTTTTGTCTACCCCTCTCCTCCTGCTTTGTCTCCTTCTCCTCCTCCTCCTCATCATCATCATTTATTTTTGTCTCCCCCCTCTCCTCCTCCACATCCGCCTCCTCCTCCTCATCATGATTTTTAATTTTCCCCCCTCTCCTCCTACTTTGTCTCCTCCTCCTCCTCCTCATCATCATCATCAACCTTTTTTTCGTTTTTCTCTCTCCCCCTCTCCTCCTACTTTGTCTCCTGCTCCTCCTCCTCATCATCATTTTTTGTCTCCCCCCCTCTCCTCCTACTTTCTCTCCTCTTCCTCCTCCTCCTCCTCCTCCTCCTCATCATCATCATCATCATCATTTTTTATGTTTGTCTCCCTCCTCTTCTCCTACTTTCTCTCCTCCTCCTGATCATAAGCGACATATTTTTTTATGTTTGTCTCCCCCCTCTACTCCTACTTTGTCTCCTCCTCCTCATCACCTTCATCATTTTCTTTCTCTCTCCCTCTCCTCCTACTTTGTCTCTTCTTCCGCCTCTTCCTTCTCCTCCTCCTGCTCCTCATGATCATCATCATCATCATCATCATCATCATCATCATCATCATCACCATCATTTTTTATTTTTCTCTCCACCCCTCTCCTCCTACTTTTTCTCCTCTTCCTCCTCATCCTCATCATCATCAATTCAAGTTTTATTTTCGTCTCCTTCTTCTCCTCCTACTTTGTTTCCTCCCCCTCTTCCTCCTCCTATTCCTCATCATCGTCTGTTTGTTTTTTTTCTCTCCCCCTCTCCCTGTACTTTGTTTCCTCCTCCTCCTCATAATCATCATCATCATGTTTTATTTTTGTCTCCCTCCTCTTTTTCTACTTTGTGTCCTCTTCCTCCTCCTCATCATCTCTTTTTATTTTTGCTCCCCCCTCTCCTCCTACATTGTCTCCTCTTCCTCCTCCTCCTCTTCCTCATCTTCATCATCATCATCATCATCATCATCATCATCATCATTTCTTTTGTTTCCCCCCTCTCCTCCTACTTTGTTTCCTCCTACTCCTCCTCCTCCTCATCATTTTTCATTTTTGTGTTGCCCCGTCTCCTCCTACTTTGTCTCCTCCTCGTCCTCATCATCATCAGTTTTTGTCTCCCCCCTCTCCTCCCACTCTATCTCCTCCTCCTCATCATCATCATCAATTTTAATTTTTGTCACCCTCCTCTCCTCCTACTTTCTCTCCTCCTCACCACCACTATCTTTTTTTAAATTTTGTCTCCCCCCTCACCTCTTACTTTCTTTTCTTCTCCTCATCATGAAAATCAATTTTGTCTCCATCCCCTCTCCTACTTTATCTCCTCCTCCTCTTCCTCCTCCTCCTCATCATCATCAGCAGCAGCAGCAACATCAGCAGCAGCATCAGCATCATTTATTGTTTTTGTCTTCGCGTTCTCCACCTACTTTTTCTCCTCCTCTTCATCATCATCTTCATCATCATCATTATTTTTGTCTCCCCCCCTCTCCTCCTAGTTTGTTTCCTCCTCCTCATCATCATCATCATCATTTTTAATTTGTGTCACCCACTTCTCCTCTTACTTTGTGTCCTCTTGATCATCATCTTCATTTTTTAAAAATTTTTGTTTCCACCGCTCTCCTCTATTTTGTCTTACCCTCCTCCTCATCATTATTATGTTTTATTTCTATCTCTCCCCACTCCTAATACTTTTTCTCATTCTCCTCCCCCTCTTCCTCACCATCATTATCATCATCATCATTTTTTTATTTTTGTCTCCTCTTCCCCTCCTCCTCCTCCTCCTCATGATCATCATCATCATCATCATATATTTTTGTCTCCCCTCTCTCCTCTTACTTTGTCTCATTCTCCTCCTCCTCCTCCTCCTCTTCATCATCATTAATTTTTGTTTCCCCCCTCTCCTCCTACATTGTCTCCTCCTCCTCATCCTCCTTCTCCTCCTCATCACCATCATTTAGAATTTTTGTTTTCCCCCCTCTCCTCCTACTTTGTCCCCTCCTCCTCCTCCTCATCATCATCATCAACCTTTTTAATTGTTTTTGTCTCCCCCCTCCCCCCTCCTCCTACTTTGTCTCCTCCTCCTCATCATCATGATCATCATTGTTTTTACGTTTGTATCACCCCTCTGCTCCTACTTTGTCTCCTCCTCCTCCTCATCATCATCATTTTTAATTTTTGTCTCCTCCTTTGTCACCTCCTGCTCCACGCCAGCATCTTCATCTTTTATTGTTGTCTCTCCCCCTCTCCTCCTACGTTCTCTCCTGCTACTCATCATCATCATCATCATTTATTTGTCTCCCCCCTCTCCTCCTACTTTCTCTCCTCCTCCTCCTCATCATCATCACTTTTTATTGTTGTCTCCCTCCTCTTCTCCTACTTCCTCTCCTCCTCCTCCTCCTCCTCATAATCAACATTTTTTGTCTGCCCCCTCTCCTCCTACTTTCTCTCCTCCTCCTGCTCCTCCTGCTCCTCCTCCTCCTCCTCCTCCTCCTCATCATCATCATCATCATCACAATGTTTTTTATTTTTGTCTCCACCCTCTCATCCTACTTTGTCTCCTCCTTCTCATCATCATCATCGTCATTTTTTATTTTTCTCTTCCTCTTCTCCTGCTCCTCATCCTCCCCCTGCTAATGATCATCATCAGTTTTTCTTTTTTTTCTCTCCTTCTCATCCCCTACTTTGTTTCCTCCTCCTCCTCCTAATCATCATCATCATCATGTTGTATTTTTCTCCCCCTCTTCTCTTCCTACTTTGTGTCCTGCTCTTCCTCCTCTTCATGATCATCATTTGTTATTAATTGACTCCCCCCCTCTCCTCCTACTTTGTCCCCTCCTCCTCCTCCTCATCATCATCATCATTTCTTTTTGTTTCCCCTTTTTCCTCCTACTTGGTCTCCTCCTCCTCCTCAGCATCATTATCATTTTTCATTTTTGTCTCGCCCCCTCTCCTCCTACTTTGTCTCCTTCTCCTCCTCCTCCTCATCATCATTTTTTTTAATTTTTGTCTCCCTCCTCTCCTCCTGCTTTCTCTCCTCATCCTCCTCATCATCATTATCTTGTTTTTATTTTTGTCTCCCCCACTCTCCACCTACTTTGTCTCCTCTTCCTCCCCTTTCTCCTCCTCCTCCTCATCATCATCATTTGTTCTTTTTGTCACCCCCCTCACCTCATTCTTTGTGTCCTCCTCACCATCAACAACTTTTTGTTTTTGTCTCCCCTGTCTCCTTCCACTTTGTCTCCTCCTCCTTCTTCTCCTCCTCATCAACACCATTTATTTTTGTCTCCCCACTCTCCTCCTACCTTACCTCGTTCTCCTCAACCCCTGCCTCCTCCTCATCATCATTTATTTGTGTGTCCCTCCTCTCCTCCTATTTGTCTCCTTCTCTTCCTTCTCCTCCACCTCATCATCATCATCATCCTTTTTTTTATTTTGGTCTCCCCCTCTCCTCAAACTCTGTCTCCTCCTGCTCCTCCTCCTCCTCCTCCTCATCATCATATTTTTATTTTTCTCTCCCGCCACTCCTCCTCTTTGTCTTTTCCTGCTCCTCGCCATCATCATTGTTTTGTCTCCCCCCCCCCTCTCCTTCTACTTTTTCTGCTCCTCCTCCTCCTCCTCCTCATCATCATCATCTTTTATGTTTCTCTCCCCCTCATTAAAAAAATTTTCTCCCTCCTCTCCCCCTACTTTGTCTCCTCCTCATCCTCCTCCTCCTCATCATCATTATTGTTTCTTTTTTTACCCCTCCTCTCCTCCTACTTTGTCACCTCCTACACCTCTGCTCCTCCGCCTCATTATCTTCATTTTTTATACTTGTCTCCTCCCTCTCCTCCTGCTTTGTCACTTCTTCGTCCTCCTCCTCATCACCATTTTTTACTCTTCTCTCCCTCCCGTCCTCCTACTTTGTCTCCTCCTCCTTATCATCATCATCATCATCATCATCATCATCATCATCATCATCAGTTTTAATTTTTTGTCTCCCGCCTCTTTTCCTCCTTTGTCACCTCCTGCTCGACACCATCATCATCATTTTTGTTGTTGTCTCTCCCCCTCTCCACCTACTTACTCTCCTCCTTATCATATCATCATCATCATCATCATCATTTTTTTATCTCCCCCCCTCCTCCTACTTTCTCTCCTCCTCCTCCTCGTCATCATCATTATTATTGTTTATTTCTATCTCTCCCAAATCCTCCTACTTTGTCCCCTCCATCTCCTCCTCCTAATCATCATCATCATCTTTTATTTTTTTCTCTCCCCCCTCTCCCCGTACATTGTTTCCTCCTCCTCCTCGCAATCATCATCAACATGTTTTATTTTTTGTCTCCCTCCTCTCTTCCTACTTTGTGTCCTCCTCCTCCTCCTCATCATCACTTTTTATTTTTGTCTCCCCCCTCTCCTCCTACATTGTCTCCTCCTCCTCCTCCTCTTCCTCCTCCTCCTCCTCCTCCTCCTCCTCATCATCATCATCATCATCTCTTTTTGTTTCCCCCCCTCTCCTCCTACTTTGTTTCCTCCTCCTCATCATCATTATTTTTCATTTTTGTCTCGCCCCGTCTCCTCCTACTTTGTCTCGTCCTCATCCTCTTCATCATCAGTTTTGTCTTCCCCCCCTCTCCTCCTACTTTATCTCCTCTTCCTCATCATCATCATCAATTTTTATTTTTTTCTCCCTCCTATCCTCCAATTTTCTCTCTTCCTCACCACCACTATCTTTTTTTTTTATTTTTGTCTACGCCCTCTCCTCCTACTTTCTCTTCTTCTCCTCATCATCATAGTCATTTTTTGTCTCCCCCCCTCTCCTACTTTGTCTCCTCCTCCTCCTCCTCCTCCTGCTCATCATCATCATCATCAGCAGCAGCAGCAGCAACAGCAGCATCATTTATTATTTTTGTCTCCCCGTTCTCCTTCAACTTTGTCTCCTCCTCCTCCTCATGATCTTTTTCATCCTCATGTTTTATCTTTGACTCTCCACTCTCCTCCTACTTTGTCTCCTCCTCCTCCTCATTATCATCATCATCCTTTTTTATTTTTGTCTCCCCCCTTCTCCTCCTAGTTTGTTTCCTCATACTACTCATCATCATCATCATTTTTTATTTTTATCACTCACCTCTCCTCCTACTTTGTATCCTCCTGATCATCATCTTCATTTTGTTATTTTTGTCTCCACCCCTCCCCTCTACTTTGTCTTCCCCTCCTTCTCCTCATCATTGTTTTTTTATTTCTATCTCCCCCCCCCCACTCCTCCTACTTTGTCTCCTTCTCCTCATCCTCTTCCTCACCATCATCATCATCATTTTTTTTCTCTCGTTCTCTCCCCCTACTTTGTTTCCTCCACCTCGTCCTAGTCATCATAATCATGTTTTATTTTTGTCTCCCTCCTCTCTTCCTATTTCATCATCATCATTATCATTATCATCATACCTTTTTGTCTCCCTCTCTCCTCTTACATTGTCTCCTTCTCCTCCTCCTCCTCCTCCTCATCACCATCATCATCATCATCATTTTTTTTCTCCCCCTTCTCCTCCTCCTCATCATCATTTTTAAATTTTGTTTCCCCCACCCTCTCCTCCTGCTTTGTGTCCTCCTCCTCCTCATCATCATCATCAACCTTTTTTTGAATTTGTCTCCCCTCACTCCTCCTAGTTTGTCTCCTACTCCTCCTCCTCATCATTTTTTATCGTTGTCTCTCCTGCTCTCCTCCTACTTTGTCTCCTGCTCCTCCTCCTCCTCAGTTTTTTTGTCTCTTCCCCTCTCCTCCTACTTTCTCTCCTCCTCCTCCTCCTCCTCCTCCTCATCTCATCATCATCATCATTTTTTATTGTTGTCTCCCCTCTCTACTCCTACTTTGTCTCCTCCTCCTCATCATCATTTTTTGTCTCCCTCCCTCTCCTCGAACTTTGTCTCCTCCTCCTCCTCCTCTTCCTCCTCCTCCTCCTCATGATCATCATCATCATCACCATCATTTTTTATTTTTCTCTCCAGCCCTCTCTTCCTACTTTCTCTCCTCCTCCTCCTCCTCCTCCTCCTCCTCATCATCATCATCAATTCAAGTTTTCTTTTCATCTCCCTCTTCTCATCCAACTTTGTTTCCTCCTGCTCTTCCTCCACCTAATCATCATCATCATTTTTTTTCTCTCCCCCTCTCCCCGTACTTTGTTTCCTCCTCCTCCTCCTTATCATCATCATCATGTTTTATTTTTGTCTCCCTCCTTTCTTGCTACTTTGTGTCCTCCTCCTCCTCCTCCTCCTCATCATCATCATCATCTTTTTTGTTTCCCCCCTCTCCTCGTACATTGTCTCCTCCTCCTCCTCCTCCTCATCATCATCATCATGATCATCATCTTTTTTGTTTCCCCCCTCTCCTCCTACTTTGTTTCCTCCTCCTCCTCCTCCTCATCATCATCATTTTTCATTTTTGTCTCGCCCCGTCTCCTGCTACTTTGTCTCCTCCCCCTCATCATCATCAGTTTTTGTCTTCCCCCTCTCCTCCTACTTTATCTCCTCCTTCTCCTCATCATCATCAAGTTTTATTTTTGTCTCCCCCCCACGCCTCCTACTTTCTCTTCTTCTCCTCATCATCATAATCATTTTTTGTCTCCCCCACCCCCTCTCCTGCTTTGTCTCCTCCTCCTCCTCATCATCATCATCATGATCAGCAGCAGCATCATTTATTAATGTTGTCTCCCCGTTCTCCTCCTACTTTGTCTCATCCTCCTCGTCCTCATGATCTTCATCATCATGATGTTTTATTTTTGACTTTCCACTCTCCTCCTACCTTGCCTCGTCCTCCTCATCCTCATCCTCCTCCTCATCATCATTTTTTATTTTTCTCTCCTCCACCTATCCTCCTTCTTTCCTCCTCCTGCTCCTCCTCCTCCTCATCATCATTTTTTAGTTTTGTCACCCACCCCTCCTCCTACTATGTATCCTCCTGATCATCATCTTCATTTTTTTTATTTTTGTCTTACCCCTCTCTTCCTACTTTGTCTCCTCCTCCTCCTCCTCATCATCATCATCATCATCTTCATCATCATCATTTTTCATTTTTGTCTTCCCCCCCTCTCCTCTTACCTTGTCTCCTCCTCCACCTCCTCCTCCTCCTCCTCCTCATCATCATCATCATCATCATCATAATATATTTTTGTCTCCCCCTTTCCTCCTTTTTTGTCTCCTTCTCCTCCTCCTCCTCCTCCTCATTATCATCATTTATCTTGTGTCCCCCCTCTCCTCCTACTTTGTTTCCTCCTCCTCATCCTCCTCCTCCACATCATTATCATTTTTGATTTTTGTTTCCCTCCCCCTCTCCTCCTACTTTGTCTCCTCCTCCTCTTCCTCATCCTCATCCTCATCATCCTCATCATCATCATCATCATCATCAACCTTTTTATTTGTTTTTGTCTTCCCCCTCTCCTCCTACTTTGTCTATTCCTCTTCCTCCTCATCATCATCATCATTTTTTATTGTTGTCTCTCCCCCTCTCCTCCTAACTTGTCTCCTGCTTCTCATCATCATCATCATCATTTTTTTGTCTTCCCCCTCTTCTGCCTACTCTCTCTCCTCCTCCTCCTCATCATCATCATTTTTTATTTTTGTCTCACCCCTCTCCTCCTACTTTGTCTCCGCCTACTCGTCCTCATCGTCATCATTTTTAATGTTTGTCTCCCCCTCTCCTCCTCCTTTGTGACCTCCTGCTCCACGCCATCATCATCATTTTTTATTTTTGTCTCCCTCCTCTCCTCCTACTTTTTCTACTCCTCCTCTTCCACCTAATCATCATCATCACTTTTATTGTTGTCTTCACCCCTCTCCTCTACTTTTTCTCCTCCTCCTCCTCCTCATCATCATCATCATCATCATCATCATCTTTTATTTTTGCTTTCCCCCTCTCCCCCTACTTTGTCTCCTTGATTTTCCCTCCTCCTCCTCCTCATCATCATCATATTCATCATCATATATTTTTGTCTCCCCCCCTCTCCTCTTACTTTGTCCCCTCCTCCTTATCCTCCTTCTCCTCCTCATCATCATCATTTTAAACTCCCCCCTCCTCCTACTTTGTCCCCTCTCCTCCTCCTCATCATCCTTTTTATTTGTTTTTGTCTCCCCCTTCCCACCTCTTCCTACTTTGTCTCCTTCTCCTCATCATGATCATCTTTTTTTATTTTTCTATCACCCCTCTCCTCCTACTTTGTCTCCTCCTCCTCCTCCTCATCATCATCATCATTTTTTATTTTTGTCTTCCCCCTCTCCTCCTCCTTTGTGACCTCCTACTCCATGCCGTCCTCATTATTCTATATTGTTGTCTTTCCCCCTCTCCTGCTTCTCATCTTCATCATCATCATTTTTTTCTCTCCCCCTCCTCTCATCCTACTTTCTCGCCTCCTCTACCTCATCGTCATCATCACATTTTATTGTTGTCTACCTCCTCTTCTCTTATTTTCTCTCGTCCTCCTCCTCATAATAATTTTTTCTGTACCTTCTTTCCACCTACATTGTCTCCTCCTCCTCCTCCTCCTCCTCCTCCTCCTCATCATCATCATCATCATCATCATCATCATCATCATCATCATCACCATCTCTTTTTATTTTTGTCTCCACCCTCTCATCCTACTTTGTCTCCTCCTCCTTCTCCTCATCATCATCATCATTTTTTATTTTATCTTCCTCTTCTCCTCCAACTTTGTCTCCTTCTCCTCCTCCTCCTAACATCATCATCATTGTTTATTTTTTTCTCTCCTGTTTCCTCCTCCTCCTCCTAATCATCATCATCATGTTTTATTTTTGTCTCCCTCCTCTCTTCCTTCTTTGTGTCCTCCTCCTCCTCCTCCTCCTCCTCCTACTCCTCCTCCTCATGATCTTCATTTTTTATTTTTGTCTCCCCCCCCTCTCCTCCTACTTTGTCTCCTCCTCCTCCTCCTCCTCCTCCTCAGCCTCATCATCATTTTTTTTGTCTTGTTCCCTCTCCTCCTACTTTGTCTCCTCTTTCTCATCATCATCATTTTTGTCTCCCCCCTCTCCTTCTAATTTGTCTCCTCCTCCTCCTCCTCCTCCTCATCATCATCATCATCATCATCACCATCATCATCATCATTTTATATTTCTGTCTCCCTCCTCTCCTCATACTTTCTCTCCTCATCATCATTATCTAGTTTTTATTTTTGTCTCCCCCCCTCTCCACCTACTTTGTCTCCTCCTCCTCATCATCATTTTTTGTCTCCACATTCTCTTCCTACTTTGTCTCCTCCTCTTCCTCATCATCATCATCATTTTTTATTTTTGTCACTCACCTCACCTCATACTTTGTGTCCTCCTCCTCATCATCATCTTCATTTATTTAATTTTGTCTCCTTCCTCTCCTCCTACCTTTTCTACTCCTCCTCCTCGTCCTCCTCATCATCATCATTTTGTTTATTTTTGTCTCCACCCCACTCCTCTACTTTTTCTCCTCTTCCTCCTCCTCCTCATGATCATCATTTTTCCCCCTCTCCTCCTACTTTGTGTCCTTCTTTTCCCCCTCCTCCTCCTCCTCCTCCTCCTCCTGCTCATGATCATCATTTTTTATTTTTGTCTCCGACTCTCCCCCTACTTTGTCTCCTACTCCTCCTCCTCATCATCATTTTTTTTGTCTCCCCCCTCTCATCCTACTTCCTCTCCTCCTCCTACTCCTCATCGTCATCATCATTTTTTATTTATTTTTGTCTCCCTCCTCTTCTCCTACTTTCTATTCTACTCCTCATCATCATCATTTTTTGTCTCCTTCCCTCTCCTCGTACTTTGTCTCCTCCTCCTCCTCCTCCTCCTCCTCATGATCATCATCATCATCACCATCATTGTTTATTTTTCTCTCCACCCCTCTCCTCTTACTTTCTCTCCTCCTCCTCCTCCTCCTCATCATCATCATCATCAATTCAAGTTTTCTTTTCGTCTTCCTCTTCTCTTCCTACTTTTTTCCTCCTCCTCTTCCTCCACCTAATCATCATCATGGTTTTGTTCTCTCCCCCTCTCTCCGTACTTTGTTTCCTCCTCCTCCTCCTTATCATCATCATCATGTTTTATTTTTGTCTCCCTCCTCTCTTGCTACTTTGTGTCCTCCTCCTCCTCATCATCATCCTTTTTTATTTTTGTTTTCCCCCTCTCCTCCTACATTGTCTCCTACTCCTACTCCTACTCCTCCTCCTCCTCCTCCTCCTCATCCTTTTTTGTTTCCCCCTCTCCTCCTACTTTGTTTCCTCCTCCTCCTCCTCATCATCATCATCATTTTTCTTTTTTTTCTCGCCCCGTCTCCTCCTACTTTTTCTCCTCTTCCTCCTTATCATCATCATCATCATCAGTTTTTGTCTCCCCCCTCTCCTCCTTCTTTATCTCCTCCTCCTCCTCATCATCATCAATTTTTGTTTTTGTCTCCCCCCTCTCCTCCTACTTTCTCATCTTCTCCTCATCATCATAATCATTTTTTGTCTCCCCCCCCCCTATCCTACATTGTCTCCTCCTCCTCCTCCTCATCATCATCATCATGAGCAGGAGCAGCATCATTTATTATTTTTGTCTCCCCGTTCTCCTCCTACTTTGTCTCCTCCTCCTCATTATCATCATCATCTGGATTTTTTATTTTTCACTCCCCACTCTCCTCCTACTTTGTCTCATCCTCCTCCTCCTCCTCATCATCATCATTTTTTTATTTTTGTCTCCTCCCCCTCTCCTCCTTTTTTTCCTGCTCCTCCTCCTCCTCATCATCATTTTTTAGTTTTTTCACCCACCTCTCCTCCTACTTTGTGTGCTCCTCCTAATCATCATCTTCATTTTTTTTTTGTCTCACCCCTCTCTTCCTACTTTGTCTCCACCTCCTCCTCCTCCTCATAATCATCATCATCATTTTTCTCTCTCCTCCTACTTTGTGTCCTTCTTTTACCCCTCCTCCTACTCCTCCTCCTCCTCATGATCATCATTTTTTAATTTTTGTCTCCCCTGTCTCCTCCTACTTCGTCGCCTCCTCCTCCTCCTTCTTCACCTGCTCATCATCATCATCATTTATTTTTGTCTCCGCACTCTCCTCCTACCTTTTGTCGTTCAGCTCATCCTCCGCCTCCTCATCAGCATCATTTATTTTTGTGTCCATCCTCTCCTCCTATTTGTCTCCTTCTCTTCCTCCTCCTCCACCTCATCATCATGATCACTTTTTTATTTTGGTCTCCCCCCCTCCTCATACTTTGTCTCCTCCTGCTCCTCCTCCTCCTCATCATCATTTTTTTGTCCCACCCCTCTCCTCCTACTATGTATCCTCCTCCCCCTCCTGCTCCTCATCATTTTTTGTCTCCCCACCCTCTCCTCCTACTTTGTCTCCTCCTCCTAATCCTCCTCCTCCTCCTCCTCATCATCATCATCATCATCATCATTATTTTTCATTTTTGTTTTCCTTCTCTCATCCTACTTTGTCACCTCCTACACCTCATCCTCCTCCGCTTCATCATCATCACTTTTTATTTTTATCTCCTCCCTCTCCTCCTACTTTTTCACTTTTTCGTCCTCCTCCGCATCATCATTTTCTACTCTTCTCTTCCTCCCGTCGTCCTACTTTCTCTCCTCCTCCCCCTCATCATCATCATCAAAGTCATATCCAATTTTATTTTTTGTATTCCCCTCTCCTCCTATTTTGTCTCCTTCTCCTCCTCCTCCTCCATCATCATCAGCTTCTTCATCATCATCATCATCATCATCGTTTATTTCTTTCTCCCCCATCTCCGCCTGCTCATCCGCCTCCTCCTCCTCATCATCAGTTTTAATTTTTGTTTCCCCCCCTCCTCCTCCTACTTTGTCTCTTCCTCCTAATCTTCCTCCTCCTCCACCTCCTCCTCCTCATGATCATCATCATCATCACCATCATTTTGTATTTTTCTCTCCACCCCTCTCTCCTACTTTGTCTCCTTCTCCTCCTCCTCCTCATCATCATCATCACCATCAATTCAAGTTTTATTTTCGTCTCCCTCTTCTCCTCCTACTTTGTGTCCTCCTCCTCTTCCTCCTCCTAATCATCATCATCATTTTTTATTTTTTTCTCTCCCCCTCTCCCCGTACTTTGTTTCCTCCTCCTCCTCCTCTTAATCATCATCATCATGTTTTATTTTTGACTCCCTCCTCTCTTCCTACTTTGTGTCCTCCTCCTCATCATCATCATCACTTTTTATTTTTTCTCCCCCTCTCCTCCTGCATTGTCTCTTCCTCCTCCCCCTCGTCCTCCCCCTCCTTCTCCTCCTCCTCCTCCTCATCATCATCACCATCATCATCATTTTTTTTATTTCCCCCATCTCCTCCTACTTTGTTTCCTCTCCTCATCATCATCATCATCATTTTTCATTTTTGTCTCCCCCCGTCTCCTCCTATTTTGTCTCCTCCTCCTCATCATCATCAGTTTTTGTCTCCCCCCTCTCCTCCTACTCTATCTCCTCCTCCTTATCATATTCATCAATTTTCTTTTCTCCCTCCTCTTCTCCTACTTTCTATCCTCCTCACCGCCACTATCAATTTTTTTTTATTTTTGTCTCCCCCCTCTTCTCCTACTTTCTCTTCTTCACCTCATAATCATAATCATTTTTGTCTCCCCCTCCCCTATTATTTTTTATTTATATCTCCCCCCAATCCTCCTACTTTGTCTCCTTCTCCTCCTCCTTTTCCTCACCATCATCATCATCATTTTTTATTTTTGTCTCCCCCCTCTCCTCCTACTTTGTCTCCTTCCCCTCCTCCCGTTCCTCACCATCACCATCATCATTTTTTATTTTTTTCTCCCCCCTCTCCCCCTACTTTGTCTCCTCCTCCCCTCCTCCTCCTCCGTATCATCATCATCATATATATTTGTCTCGCCCCTCTCCTCTTACTTTGTCTCCTTCTCCTCCTCCTCCTCCTCATCATCATCATCATCAGCAGCAGCAGCATCATCATCATCTTCATTTATATTTGTTTCCCCCCTCTCCTCCTACTTTGTGTCCTCCTCCTTATCCTCCTTCTCCTCCTCATCATCATCCTTTTAAATTTTTGTTTCCCCCCCCTCTCCTCCTACTTTGTCCCCTCTTCTCCTCCTCCTCATCATCATCAACCTTTTTATTTGTTTTTGTCTCCCCCCCTTTCCCCCTCCTCCTACTTTGTCTCCTCCTCCTCATCATCATGATCATCATATTTTTTGGTATTACCCCTCTCCTCCTACTTTGTCTCCTCCTCCTCCTCCTCCTCCTCATCATCATCATTTTCAATTTTTGTCTCCCCCCTCTCCTCCTCCTTTGTCACCTCCCCCTCCGCATCATCATCATCATTTTTTTATATTTGTTCCCCCACCTCTCCTACTTTTTCTCCACCTCCTCCTCCTCATCATCATTTTTTATTTTTGTCTCCCCCCTCTCCTCCTATTTTGTCTCCTCCTCCTCATCATCATCTTGATTTTTTTATTTTTGTGTCCCTCATCTTCTCCTCTTTGTCTCCTCCTCCTCCTCATCATCATCAACATTTTCATTTTTTGTATTTGTCTCCCCCCCCTCTCCTCCTCCTTTGTCTCCTCCTCCTCATCATCATCATCATATTTTTTTTTCTCCCGCCTCCCTCCTCCAACTTAGTCTTCGCCTTTTCGTACGCATCATCAGTATCATTTTCTACTTTGTCTCCCCACCCATCTCCTCTACTTTTTCTCTTCCTCCTCTTCTTCATCATCATCATTTTTTATTGTTGTCTCCCCCCTCTCTCTTCCTACTTTGTCTCTTCCTCCTCCTCCTCCTTTTGTCTCCTCCCTCCACCTACTTTGTCTCTCTTCTTCTTCCACATCAGCATCATCAGAATTATTGCCTTTTTTTCTTTCTTCTTTCCTTCTTCCTCATCATTAGATTAATCTCAGTCTTCCTCCTCCTCCTCTTCCTCCTCCTCCTCCTCCTCCTTTTCCTCCTCCTCCTTTTCTTCCTGCTCCTCCTCATCATCATCATGTTTTCTTTTTTTCTTCCTCCTCATCATAATAATTGTCGTCTTCGTCTCCTTCTCCTCGTCCTCCTCGTCCTCCTCGTCCTCCTCCTCCTCCTCCTCCTCCTCCTATTCCTTCCCCACCTCCTCTTTCTCCGCTTCCTCCTTCTCATCATAATCGTCATCATCAGCTTTTTTAAATTTTTGTCTCCCTCCTCTCCTCCTACTTTGTCTCCTCCTCCTCCGCCTTATCACCATCATCATTTTGTATTTTTCTCTCCCCCTCCCTCGCCTACTACTTTGTCTCCTTCTCCTCCTTCTAATCATCATCATCATGTTTTTCTGTAAACTTCCCCTCCTCCTACTTATTCTGCTCCTCCTCCTCCTCCTCATCATCATTTTTTATTTTTGTCTCCCCCCCCCCTAGGCTCTTACTTTGTCTCCTCCTACTCCTCCTCCTCATCATCATTTGTTATTTTTCTCTCCCCCTCTTTCCTCCTACTTTGTCGCCTCCTCCTCCACATCATCATCAACATTTTTCTTATATTTCTCGCCCCCCTCTCCTGCTACTTTGTCTCCTCCTCCTCCTCCTCCTCCTCCTCCTCTTCCTCCTCCTCATCATCATCATCATAATTTATTTTTGTCTCCCTCCTCTCCTTCTAATTTCTCTCCTCCTCCTCCTCATCATCATTTTTTTTGTCTCCCCCTCTCCTCTTATTTTGTCTCCTCCACCTCCTCCTCCTCCTCCTACTCATCATCATCATTTGTTATATTTGTCTCCCCTCTCTCCTAATTTGTCGTCTCCTCCTCATCATCATCTTGATCATGTTTTATTTTTGTCTCCCTCCTCTCCTGTTACTTTGTCTCCTCCTTCTCCTCCTCCTCCTCATCATCATTTTTTGTCTCACCCCTCTCCTCCTATGTTGTCTCCTCCTCCTCCTCATCATCATCATCATGATTTTTTAAATTTTGTCTCCCCCCACCCTCTCCTCCTACTTTGTCTCCTCCTCCTCATCATCATCATCTTCTTTTTTTTGGTGCCCCCCCCTCTCCTCCTACTTTGTCTGCTCATCCTCTTCATCATCATCCTCTTTTTTATCCCTCCCCCTTCTCCTCCTACTTTGTTTCCTCCTCCTCCTCCTCCACACCAGCATCATCAGAATTGTTGCTTTTTTCCTCTTTCTTTCCTTCTTCTAATTTTCCTCCTCCTCCTAGTTCTCCTCCACCACCCTCGAATCATCATCATCATCATAATCACCATCATCATCATTTCAGTTTTCTTCCTCCTCGTGATATTAATTTTCGTCTTCCTCTCCTTCCTCTCGTCTTCCTCCTCCTCTTCCTTTTCCTCCTCCTCCTCCTCCTCATCATCATCATCATTTTTTATTTTTGTCTCCACCCCTCTCCTCCTACTTTG
>JAOYNN010000025.1:0-11514 GCA_025770095.1 Goniobranchus kuniei | reverse complement strand
CATTTTTAACCTCACTCTCTTCCCTTGCTGATCTCTCTCTTATTGGACATTCCTTTATCATATGCCCTTCCTTCTTATAAAAGCGGCACACAACATTTCCATCGCAGTCCTTCGAGATGTGACCATCCTTTAGACATTTATCTCCACCTACTTTGTCTCCTACTCTTCCTTCTCCTCCTCCTCCTCATCATCATTTTTTATTTTTGTCTCCCCACCTCCCTCCTTTACTTTGTCTCCTCCTCATCATCATCATGATAATTTTTTATTTATGCCCCCCCTCTCCTCCTACTTTGTCTCCTCCTCCTCCTATTCCGTGTCATCAGCATCAATGTTTTTGTCTCCCTCCCTCTCCTTCTACTTTGTCTCTTCCTCCTCCTCATCAGCATAATTTGTTTTTATTTTTGTCTCTCTTCCTCTCCTACTTTGTCTCCTCTTCCTCCTCCGCATCATCAGCATCAATTTTTATTTTTTGTTTCCCGTCCCCCTCTCCTCCTACTATGTCTCTTCTCCTCCTTCTAATCATCATCATCATCATGTTTTATTTCTGTCTACCTCCTATCTTCCTACTTTGTGTGCTCCTCCTCCTCCTCCTCATCATCATCATTTTTTTCTTTTCGTCTCCCCCCTCCTACTTTGTCTCCTCCTCCTCATCATCATCATCATTTCTTGTCTCCTCCTCCACTTCCTCATCATCATCATTTTGTATTTTTTGTCTCACTCCTCTCCTTCTAACTTTCTCTCCTCCACCTTCTCCTCCTCATAATAATTTTTTTTTTAAATTTTTGTCTCCCCCCTCTCCTTCTACTATGTCTCCTCCTGCTACTCCTCATCATTATTTTTTGTCTCCCCCTTCCCCTCCTACTTTGTCTCCTCCTCATCATCATCATCATCACCATCATCATTAAAATTTGTTATTTTTGTCTACCTTCGTCTCCTCCTACTTCGTCTCATTCTCCTCCTCCTGCTAATCAGCATCATCATCATTTATTTTTGTCTGCCCCCTCTCCTCCTAATTTGTCGCCTCCTCCTCCTCATCATCTTCATTTTTTTAAATTTTTGTCTCCCTCCTCTGCAAGCCCTGAGATCATCCCTATGGGATGTACTGGGCATAAACCACAATCAAACATCATGCTTATTTTTTTATTTTTGTTCCCCCACCCTCTCCTCCTACTTTGTATCCTCCTCCTCCTCCGCATCATCTGCATCAATTTATATTTTTTGTCTTCCCCCCTACTCCTACTTTCTCTCTTCTTCTTCCTCATCAGCATTTTTTTTGTCTCACCCCGTCTCCTCCTTCTTTGTCTCCTCCTCGTCCTGCGAGCCATCAGCATCATTTTTTTATTTTTGTCTCACCCCGTCTCCTCCTTCTTTGTCTCCTCCTCGTCTTGCGAGCCATCAGCATAATTTTTTATTTTTGTTTCACCCTGTCTCCTCCTTCTTTGTCTCCTCCTCGTCCTGCGAGCCATCAACATAATTTTTTATTTTTGTTTCACCCCGTCTCGTCCTTCTTTGTCTCCTCCTCGTCCTGCGAGCCATCAACATAATTTTTTTATTTTTGTTTCACCCCGTCTCCTCCTTCTTTGTCTCCTCCTCGTCCTGCGAGCCATCAGCATAATTTTTTATTTTTGTTTCACCCCGTCTCCTCCTACTTTGTCTCCTCCTCCTCGTCCGCATCATCAGCATCATTTTTTATTTTTTGTCTCCCAGCCCCTCTCCTCCTACTATGTCTCCTCCTCGTCCGCATCATCAGCATCATTTTTTTATTTTTGTCTCCCACCCCCTCTCCTCCTATTATATCTCCTTTTCCACGTCCGCATCATCAGCATCATTTCTTATTTTTTGTCTTCCCCCCCCCCTCTCCTCCTACTTTGTCTCCTCCTCCTCGTCCTCCTCCTCATCATTCTTTATTTTTTTCTTCCCCCTCCCCTCTCCTCCTACTTTGTCTCCTCCTCCTCCTCCTCCTCCTGCTCCACATCATGCATCATTAGAATTGTTGCTTTTTTTCTTCCTTCTTTCCTTCTTCTAACTTTCCTCCTCCTCCTACTCCTTGTCCTCCTCCGCCCCTGCATCATCAGCATCCTAATCAGCATCATTTCTTTTTTCTTCCTCCTCATCATATTGATTTTCATCTTCCTCTCCTTCTCCTCGTCCTCGTCCTCCTGCTCCTTTTCCTCCTCCTCCTCCTCATCATCATCATTTTCTATTTTTATTTCTTCCCCTCTCCTCCTACTTTTCCTCTTCCTCCTCCTACGCGTCGTCAGCATCATATTTTATTTTTGTCTACCACCCCCCCTGTCTTCCTACTTTGTCTCCTCCTCCTCGTCCGCATCATCAGCATCATTTTTTAATTTTTTGTCTCCCCACTCTCCTCCTACAATGTCTCCTCCTTCTCGTCCGCATCATCAGCATCATTTTTTATTTTTGTCTCCCACCCTCTCTCCTCCTACTATATCTCCTCCTCCTCGTCCACATCATCAGCATCATTTTTTATTTTTTCTCATCCCACTCTCCTCCTACAATGTCTCCTCCTTCTCGTTCGCATCATCAGCATCATTTTTTATTTTTGTCTCCCACCCTCTCTCCTCCCACTATATCTCCTCCTCCTCGTCCGCATAATCAGCATCATTTTTTATTTTTTGTCTCCCCGCACCCCACTCTCCTCCTACTTTGTCTTCTCCTCCTCGTGCCCCTCCTCATCACTCTTTATTTTTTTCTCCCCCCCCCCTTTCCTCCTACTTTGTCTCCTCTTCATCATCATCATAATCATCATCATGATCATTTCTTTTTTCTTCCTCTTCATCTTATTAATTTTCGTCTTACTCTCCTTCTCCTCGTCCACCTCTTCCTCCTCCTCCTGTTTCTCCTCCTCCTCCTCCTCCTCATCATCATTTTTTTCTCCACCCCTCTTCTCCTACTTTGTTTCCTCCACCTCCTCTGCATCAACATCATCATTTTTTATTTTTTTCTCCTCCTCTCCTTCAGCATCATCAGGGTCATTTTTTATTTTGTGACTCCCCACCCCTCTCCTCCTAACTTGTCTCCTCCTCCTCATCATCATGATCATCGTTTTTTTATTTTTGTCACTCCCCCCTCTCTTCATACTATGTTTCCTCCTCCTCATCATCATCATCCTATTTTTTTGTCTCCCCCGTCTCCTCCTAAGTTGTCTCCTCCTCCCTCTCCACATCAGCAAAATCAGAATTGTTGCATTTTTTCTTCCTTCTTTCCTTCTTCTAATTTTCCTCCCACTCCTTCTTCTTCTCCTCCTCCCCCTCATTATCTTCATCATGATTATCATCATCATAATTTCTTTTATCTCCCTCCTCATCATATTACTTTTCATCTTCCGCTCCTTCTCCTCCTCATTGTCCTCCTCCTCCTCATTTTCCTCCTCTCCTAATAATCATCTTTCCTTTTTTTTCTTCCTCCTCATCATAATAATTTTCGTTTTCTTCTCCTTCTCATCGTCCTCCTCCTCGTCGAAGTCGTCCTCCTCCTCCTCCTATTCCTTCTGCAATTCCTATTTCTCCTCCTCATCATCATCATCATGATCGTCATCATCAGTGTTTTTTATTTTTGTCTCCCTCCTCTCCCCCTACTTTGTCTCCTCCTCCTCCTCTTCTTCATCATTTTTTTTTATTTTTGTCTCCTCCTCTCCTCTTACTTTGTCTCCTGCTCCTTCTCCTAATCATCATCATCAGTGTTTATTTTGTCTCCCCCTGTTCTACCCCTACTTTCTCTCCTTCTCCTCCTTCTAATCATCAGCATCATCATGTTTTATTTCTGTCTACCTCCTATCTTCCTACTTTGTCTGCTCCTCCTCCTCCTCATAATCATCATCATTTTTGTTTTCATTTTTGTCTCCCCCCTCCCCTCCTACTTTGTCTCCTCCTCCTCATCATCATCATCATTTTTGTCTCAACCTCCCTCTCCTCCTAGTTTGTCTCCTCCTCCTCTTTCTCATCATCAGCATTTTGCATTTTTTGTCTCCCTCCTCTCCTTCTAACTTGCTCTCCTCCTCCTCATCATCATCATCATAATTTTTTTTATTTTTGTCTCCCCCCTCTCCTTCTACTATGTCTCCTCCTGCTCCTCCTCATCATTATTTTTGTCTCCCCACTCTCCTCCTACTTTGTCTCCTCCTCATCATCATCATCATCACCATCATCATTTGTTATTTTTGTCTAACCACCTCTCCTCCTACTTCGTCTCATTCACCTCCTCCTGCTAATCAGCATCATCATCATTTATTTTTTTCTCCCCCCTCTCCTCCTACTTTGTCTCCTCCCCCTCCCCATCCTCCTTTTCATCATGCTTATTTTTCATTTTTGTTCCCACACACTCTCCTCCTACCTTGTATCCTCCTCCTCCTCCGCATCATCTGCATCAATTTATATTTTTTGTCTCCCCCCACCCCTACTCTTACTTTGTCTCTTCCTCTTCCTCATAAGCATTTTTTTTTGTCTCACCCCGTCTCCTCCTACTTTGTCTCCTCCTCGTCCTGCGAACCATCAGCATAATTTTTTATTTTTGTCTCACCCCGTCTCCTCCTACTTTCTCTCCTCCTCCTCATACTCATCATCAGCATCATTTCTTATTTTTGTCTTCCCCCACCTCTCCTCCTACTTTGTCTCTTCCTCCTCTTCATCATGATAATTTGTTTATTTTTGTCTCCCCCCACCCTCTCCTCCTAATTTATCTCCTCCTCCTCATCATCATCATCACTTTTTATTGTTGTCTTCCCCCCTCCTCTCCTCCTACTTTGTTTCCTCCTCCTCATCATCATCATCCTATGTCTACTCTTTCCCACCCCCCGCCTCTCCTCCTGCTTTGTTTCCTTCTCCTCCTTCTCCACATCAGCATCATCAGAATTGTTGCCTTTTTTATTCCTTCTGTCCTTCTTCTGATTTTCCTCCTACATCTCCTTCTTCTCCTCCTCCCCCCTCATTATCATCATCATAATTATCATCATCATCATTTCGTTTTTCTCCCTCCTCATCGTATTAATTTTCATCTTCCGCCCCTTCTCCTCCTCCTCCTCCCTTTCCTCCTCCTCCTCATCATCATTTTTTCATTTTTTCTTCCTCCTCATCATAATAATTTTCGTTTTCTTCTCATTCTCATCGTCCTCCTCCTCCTCGTCGTCGTCGTCCTCTTCCTCCTATTCATTCTGCACTTCCTATTTCTCCTCCTCATCATGATCGTCATCATCGTTTTTATTTTGTGGGGTTTTTTTTGTCTCACTCCTCTCCCCCTACTTTGTCTCCTCCTCCTCTTCCTCCTCCTCCTCATCATCACCATTTTTTTTGTCTCCCTCTTCACCTCCTACTTTGTCTCCTCCTCCTCCTTCTACTCATCATCTTCATGTTTTATTTCTGTCTACCTCCTATCTTCCTACTTTCTGTGCACCTCCTCCTCCTCCTCCTCATCATCATCATCATATTTTTTTCACTGTTGTCTCCCCTCTCTCCTCCTACTTTGTCTCCTCCTCCTCTTCATCATCATGATTTTTCTCTCTCCCTCCCTCTCCTCCTACTTTGTCTCCTCCTCCTCATCATCAATTTGTATTTATATCTCCCTCCTCTCCTTCTACTTTCTGTCCTCCTCCTCCTCCTCATCATCATATTTTTTTTTATTTCTGTCTCCCCCCTCTCCTTCTATCATGTCTCCTCTTGCTCGTCCTCATCATTATTTTTTTATCTCCCTCATCTCCTCCTACCTTGTTTCCTCCTCCTCCTTCTCATCATCATCATTATCATCATTTGTTATTTTTGTCTACCCCCTCTCCTCCTACTTTGTCTCATTTTCCTCAGCCTTCTAATCATCATCATCATCATTTATTTTTGTCTGCCCCCTATCCTCCTACGTTGTCTCCTCCTCCTCCTCATCATCATCATCATCGTCATCATTTTTATTTTTGTTTCACCCCCCCCCCTCTCTCGTTGTACTTTGTCTCCTCCTCCTCCTGCTCATCATCATCATCATTTTTTGTATTTTTCTCTTCCCCCCTCTCCTCCTACTTTCTCTTCTCCTCCTCCTCCCCATCATCATTTTTTATTTTTGTCTTCCTCTTCTCCTCCTCCTTTTCTGCTCCTCTTACTCCTACTTCTCATCGTCATTTTTTCTTTATGTATATCACCTCTCTTCCTACTTTCTCTCCTTTTGCTCGTCACCATCTTCATTTTCTAATTTTCTCTAACCCTCTCCTCCCACTTTGTCTTCTCCTCCTCCTCCTCCTCCTCATCATCATCATCATCATCATCATCATCATCATACTTATTTTTTCCACCCGCCTCTCATCCTACTTTGTCTCCTCCTCCTCCTCCTGCTCATCATCATCATTTTAAGTTTTGTCTCCCTCCTTCCTCTCCTCCTACTTTGTGTCCTCCTCCTCCTCCTCGTCATCAACATCATTTTTGTCTCCCTCCTCTCCTCCTCCTTTATCTCCTCCGCCTCCTCCTCATTATCCTATTTTTTATTTTTGCCTCCTTCCTCACCTCCTACTTTGTCTCCTCCTCCTCTTTATCATAATCATCATTTTCTATTTTCGGTTCCCCCCTCCTCTCCTACTTTGTCTCCTCCTCCTCCTCCTCCTCCTCATCATCATCATCATCTGTTATTTTTGTCTCCTCCCCCCTACTCCTACTTTGTCGCCTACTGCTATTCATCATCATCAATTTTTATTGTTGCCTCCCACCCCTCTCCTCCTACTTTGTCTCCTCCTCCTCCTCTGCATCATCAGTATCAATTTTTGTTTTTTGTCTCCCGCCCCCTCTCCTCCTACTTTGTATCCTTCTCCTTATCATCATCATACTTTGTTATTTTTGTCTCCCCCCTCTCCTCCTACTTCGTATCCTCCTCCTCCCCCATATCATCATCATCACGTGTTATTTTTGTTTCCACCCCCCCCCTCTCCGACTACTTTGTCTCATTCTCCTCCTCCTCCTCATCATCATCATCATTTATTTTTGTCTGCCCCCTCTCCTCCTACTTTGTCGCCTCCTCCTCCTCATCGTCTTCATTTTTTTTATTTTTCTCTCCCACCTCTCCTACTACTTTATCTCCTCGCCCTCCCCCTCCTCCGCATCATCTGCATCAAGTTATCTTTTTTGTCTCCCCCCCCCCTCTCATCCTACTTTGTTTTTTTCTCCTCCTCATCAGCATTTTTTTTAAATTTTTGTCTCTCCCCTCTCCTCTTACTTTGTCTCTTCCTCCTCTTCATCATGATAATTTTTTTTTCTATTTTTGTCTCTTCCCCCTCCCATCCTCCTACTATGTCAACTCGTACTCGTCCTTATCATCAGCCTCATTTTTCATTTTAATATCCCAACCCCTCTCCCCCTACTATATCTCCTCCTCCTCGTTCGCATCATCAGTATCATTCTTATTTTTTATCTCCCCCCCTCTCCCCCTACTTTGTCTCCTCCTCCCCGTGCTCCTCCCCATCATTCTTTATTTTTGTCTTCCCCCCTCCCCTCTCCTCATACTTTGTCTCCTCCTCTTCATCATCATCATCCTTTTTTTTTTTATCTCTTCGCCTTCTCCTCTTACTTTGTCTCCTTCACCGCCTTATCCACATGAGCATCATCAGAATTGTTGCTTTTTTTCTTCCTTCTTTCCTTCTTCTAATTTTCCTCCTCCTCCTCCTCCTCCTCCTCCTCCTCCTCCTCCTCCTCCCCCGCATCATCATGATCGTATACATCATCATCATCATCATCATCATCATCATCATTTCTTTTTTCTTCCTCCTCCTCATATTAATTTTCGTGTTCCTCTCCTTCTCCTCGTCCTCCTCCTCCTCTTCCCTTTCCTCCTCCTCCTCCTCCTCATCAACATCATTTTCTATGTTTGTCTCTCCCCGTAACCTCCTACTTTGTCTCCGTCTCCTCTTCCTCCTCATCATCATCATTTGTTATTTTTGTCTCCACCACCCCCACCCCCTCTCGCCCTACTCTGTCGTTTCCTCCTTATCATCTTCATTTTTTATATTTTTTTCTCACTCCTCTCCACCTACTTTGTCTCCTCCTCTTCCTCCTCCTCCTCCTCATCATCATCATTTTTAAATTTTGTCTCCCCACCTCCCTCCTTCTACTTTGTCTCCTCCTCCTCATCATCATGATATTTTTTTATTTATGCCCTCCCCCTCTCCTCCTACTTTATCTCCTCCTCTTCCTCCGTATCAACAGCATCAATTTTTTGTGTCTCCCTCCCTCTCCTCCTACTTTGTCTCTTCCTCCTCCTCATCAGCATAATTTTTCTATTTTTGTCTCTCTCCCTCTCCTCCTACTGTGTCTCCTCCTCCTCCTCCCATCATCAGCATCAATTTTTTATTTTATGTCTCCTGCCCCCCTCTCCTCAAACTATGTCTCCTTCTCCTCCTTCTAATCATCATCATCATGTTTTATTTTTGTCTACCTCCTATCTTCCTACTTTGTGTGCTCCTCCTCCTCCTCATCGTCATCATGAATTTTTAAAATTTTTGATTCCCCCCTCCTCTGCTACTTTGTATCCTTCTCCTCCTCCTCATCATCATCATTTTTTATCTCCCCCTCGCTCTCCTCCTCTTCTTTCTCTCCTCCTCCACTTCCTCATCATCATCATTTTGTATTTTTGTATACCTCTTCTCCTTCTAACTTTCTCTCCTCCTCCTCCTAAACATCATCATCATATTTTTTTACTTTCGTCTCCCCCCTCTCTTTCTACTATGTCTCCTCCTGCTCCACCTCATCATTATTTTTTGGTCTCCCCCCTTTCCCCCTACTTTGTCTCCTCCTCCTCCTCCTCATCATCATCATCACCATCATCATATTTTGTTATTTTTGTCTACCCCCGTCTCCTCCTGCTTTGTCTCATTCTTCTCCTCCTGCTAATCACCATCATCATCATTTATTTTTGTCTGCCCCCTCTCCTCCTATTTTGTCGACTCCTCCTCATCATCATCTTCATTTTTTTATTTTTGTCTCCCTCCTCTCTTACTACTTTTTCTCCTCCTCCTCCCCTTTCTCCTCTTCATCATTATTATTTTTTTATTTTTGTTCCCCCACCCTCTCCTCCTACTTGGTATCTTCGTCCTCCTCCGCATCATCTGCATCAAGTTATATTTTTGTCTCCTCTCCCCCCCCCTCTCCTCCTACTTTGTCTCTTCCTCCTCTTCATCATGATAATTTTTTTTTATTTTTGTCTCCCCCCCTTCTCCTCCTATTATGTCTAATCCTCCTCCTCCGCATCATCAGCATCATGTTTTATTTTAATATCCCAACCCCTTTCCTCCTACTATATCTCCTCCTCCTCGTTCGCGTCATCAGTATCATTTTTTAATTTTTCTCTTCCCCCCCCCTCTCCCCCTACATTCTCTCCTCCTCCTCGTGCTCCTCCCCATCATTCTTTATTTTTGTCTCCCCCTTCCACTCTCCTCCTACTTTGTCTCCTCCTCTTATTCATCCT
Source organism: Goniobranchus kuniei (assembly GCA_025770095.1). Taxonomy (NCBI): domain Eukaryota; kingdom Metazoa; phylum Mollusca; class Gastropoda; order Nudibranchia; family Chromodorididae; genus Goniobranchus; species Goniobranchus kuniei. The sequence goes on along the minus strand of JAOYNN010000025.1, from coordinate 2,070 downwards.
TTTTCTTTATCTCTCCCCCTTCTCCTCTTACTTTGTCTCCTTAACCGCCTCCTCCATATCAGCATCCTGAGAATTGTTGCTTTTTTTCTTCCTTCTTTCCTTCTTCTAATTTTCCTCCTCCTCCTCCTTCTACCCTTCCGCCCCCGCATCATCATCATCATCATAATCATCATCATCATCATTTCTTATTTCTTCCTCCTCATCATATTAATTTTCGTCTTCCTCTCCTTCTCCTCGTCCTCCTCATCCTCTTCCCTTTCCTCCTCCTCCTCCTCGTTTTCTATTTTTGTCTCTCCCCCTCACCTCCTACTTTGGCTCTAGATCCTCCTACGCATCATCAGCATCATTTTTTTTGGCTCCCCCCCCCTCTCCTCCTACTTTGTCCCCTCCTCCTTGTCCGCATCATCAGCATAATTTTTTTTGTCTCCCCCCTCTCCTTCTACTATGTCTCCTCCTCGTCCGCACCATCAGCATCATTTTCTATATTTGTCTCCCACCCCCTTTCGTCCTAATATATCTCCTCCTCCTTGTCCGCATCATCAGCATCATTTGTTTATTTTTTGTCCCCTCCCCCCTCTCCTCCTACTTTGCCTCCTCCTCCTCGTGCACCTCCTCATCCTTATATTTGTCTGCCCCCCACTCTCTTCCTACTTTGTCTCCTCCTCCTCTTCATCTACATCCGTTTTTTTATCTCTCCCCATTCTCCTCCTACTTTGTCTCCTCCTCCTCCTCCTCCTCCTCATCATCATCATCATTTGTTATTTTTGTCTAACACCCTCTCCTCCTAGTTTGTCTCATTCTCCTCCTCCTGCTAATCACCATCATCATCATTTGTTTTTGTCTGCCCCCTCTCCTCCTACTTTGTCGCTTCCTCCTCATCATCATCTTCATTTTTTTTTATCTCCCTCCTCTGCTACTACTTTGTCTCCTCCCCCTCACCCTCCTCCTCTTCATCATGCTTATTTTTAATTTGTGTTCCCCCTCCCTCTCCTTCTACTGCATCAAGTTATATTTTTTGTCTCTTCCCCCCCTCTCCTCCTACTTTGTCTCCTCCTCTTCCTCATCAGCATATTTTTTTTTATGTTTTGTCTCACCCGGTCTCATCCTACTTTGTCTCCTCCTCCTCCTGCGAACCATCAGCATAATTTTTTATTTTTGTCTCACCCCGTGTCCTCCTCCTCCTGCGCATCATTTTTTATTTTTGTCTCCCCCCCCCCCCCCACTCCCCTCGAGATGATTCAAGTACAGTCAGGATTGAGAAAGTATAATACACAGCTAACATAAAACTTTTCAGACACGAAACGGAACTTGTGACTGTGGAGCTCCAAAGGGCATCATGCAGAACATTGCGATATATTCGAAGTCAGCAACCACAGACACCTTCCGGTGGAAATAGAATTATATCTCAACTCCATAGCCACTGAATGAACCTATTGAGACTACTATGTTTAGGATTGAGACTGGCCTTTCTGTTTAGCCACCAAAGGAATCAAAGAACAAGAAAATTATTCCATACACAAAGTTGAAGTCAACTAACGGCATCTTTCTACATTCTTATAGTCAAGTAAGCATCGATTTTCGAACACATTCATTATTCTGCTCATCGATAATACAAAAAGGCTACTATTGATATTGAATCTAGATCTTGGTCTAGAATGCAACAAGTTTGGGTTTACCCAATTAAACAATAAAACAGGACAAAAACATACATAACGTTTCGGACGAATGTCCTTCGTAAGATACAGAGAAAAAAATATTCTGTATATCATTGATTCACCTCATGCAGTTAACACTTCATTTCTGTATGGAGAAATAATGAAATCAACTTGCTATAATTTCGACATTCCCAAGACGCTGCTCCCTCGTTACAGCCACTAAGTAGCAATTAATCGGAGCAGAATGCAACTTTATCACTTTTGGGTCAAGAAGCAGCCGAATCCTACCCTATTTTCAGTAGACAACACCCCTAATGTTAACCATTGGTACACAATATTTTCTTTCTCTCTCTCTCTCTCTCTCTCTCTCTCTCTCTCTCTCTCTCTCTCTCTCTCTCTCTCTCTCTCTCTCTCT
>JAOYNN010000013.1:54617-66317 GCA_025770095.1 Goniobranchus kuniei | reverse complement strand
TTTGTTCTTTTTTTTAAGCAGATAGATTAATTGAGGCCATCACTTCAATGGGCAAAATGCTACAAATTTATTAAAATAATTTTTTTAAAATTAATTTATACTTCAAGGTTTGTTGTATATCAAAAGTGTATGTCTTTAACTGAGTTTTGCTTTTTTATTTTTTGTTTCTTTTATATCATTTTTACTATTAATTTCTATGAATTTCATTCTGCAATTTATATGATTTTTAATGTAATTTGGTAGATCGTATTGAATCTTACTCCAGAAGCTGTATCTAAAATTATGATTTTTCTAAAAATTAATTAAATCATCAAACTTCTTAGTTAATGTTGATTTATCTTTTACAGTAATTGTTCATTTTCCCATTTCATCAGACTTTTGTTGTCAGTTTAATTCTTCAAAGTCTCCTTAATAGTTGCTTACTTAATAATCATTTCCTCATGTTTTGACTGTTTTGGCAACAAAATGCTCAGTTGGCATCTAGGGACCAAGACTAAACAAGAAATCAAAAAATCCAAATCAGTTGCTCATAGTTCTAGGCCAACATTGTTGTAAGACATTATTCCTTTTGAAATGGAGAATACCTGAAATATCCTCAATCATGGATCACATTCTGACAGGATATTGAAATTGCTTACTCTTACTCACAAAGCTATAGATAACCTCAATCTCTAGGTGTAGGCCCTTAAAGAACAAAGAAAAATGTTTAATGAAAGACCACAATAACAAAAAAAAGTTAGCAGAAGGGAAGTTATGTAAATATAAATCATAGGTTTGAGGTTCAAGGTGTGTGCCTTTATTAAGCTTAAATTGTTATTTTGTGTAATCAAAATGTATGAAGCCTAGAGGTTATCCACAAAGGATATACTGGGTTTTTAATTACTCAAACCAATCATTCAATCAATACTCAATCAATCAAAACATTTCGAGCCCAGAGATCATCCACAAAGGAGTAACTAGCCTTTACTTCAATTGATCACTTTATGAAAATAATTCCAAGGTCAATGTTAATCATTTGGAGATAAATGTTTATGTTGGAAATCATTTAGCGCCTCTGAATGTAACTCTTGGTTGGTGGCAAATCTTTAAGGCACACTCTGTTTTCATAATGACTGACTTTGAATTCAGTGTTGCATGTGAGTGTGAAATGAAGAAAGGCAATTAAAATGGCTTTACTTATATTTTGTTCCTTCAACTTTTGTTTTTCTTTTCTGTTTATCCCAACTTTTGTACAGTCACCACAGCAATTCAGTTCATCATTTTGAGGTTCTGCATAGGTTTATGACAAGGGTTTTTATACCAAATATTCTTTCCGACACAACTGAGTCTTAGACTTTGATGCTTATGATAGAAGAGATGGAATGATATAAGGAAGGAAGGAAGGAAGCTGGATAACTCATAGTTGGAGAAATTTTGAGTCTATTTGAATGCTTTGTTTCTAAATCACTCAGTGTCTATGAAACCATTGGCCTCTAAATTGAATGATATCAAAGATCATATTCATGCTACCCTTTTCATTTGAAAGGGCCAATAATGCCTCCGGTAGGCAACTTACTTTTAGTGCAATGAGAGGTCATTTTACAATGTAGGCTCTTTAAAAAAAATTTTATATGCCTCTACTTTTAGTCAAATATCATTTCTTTCCTAATTTTAGTCACCTGCTTTGTTTTGTCTGAGTCTAAGCTATTAGAAAACAACAAGAAGTGACTTTCGTAAAATTTTCAGTTTTGGCCCTTTCAATTGAAAACAGCATGTGGATCAAGACATTTACAGAACTTTCATATGGTAGCTGAAATACAAATAAAGGTTGGTCTGAAGGCTACAAGACTTGTTTGGCTATAGATGATAATGAAATGGTGTGAGTGCCACAATTGCTGCTTCTATCCTCTTTAAAGACCGAGGTGGAGATGTTTGGTATCAAATTGCTTGGAAAATGAACAAAGAAAATTATACTGAAGTCAGAATTTATAATGCTGTATTTAGTATGACTCTGGCTCATCTGTCCATGCAGGAATCTTGAACTGGGACTGAAATGTGGAAACAATAATTATTATTGTGCTATTTGAAATCTACTACATGTAGTGGCAATAGTTTGTCTGTTTGTGTAACATGCAGAAGTTTAATGGTGGAGACAATTGAAGCCGACTCTGTTGGGTGGGTGTCTTGTTTCTGTTGAAAAGGTAATGGGAGAGGGAGGAATAATTTTGTTATTGAAGGGTATATTCACAACTTGCCTAGCTGTGTTGTAGATGGTCATTACCATTCATTGTCTCTGTTGCCTGTGTTTTGTTTTGTTTTGTTTTGGGTTGTTTTGTTGTTGTTTTTGTTGAAAACATTAAAAAAGGTGTGTCTCTATAACATCATTAAAATCCTCTTCAAAAGTTTCAAAGGGCTGTTCCCAGCAGACCCCAAAAGAGACATTCAGTCATCACCATGGTTTGCTTTTCGATTGAATAAAGCCTTCCATCATGCCACTGATATGGCAGTGTCAATGCAGGACAGTAGGTTATAATAGAAGATGGGTTGTGTCAGTCAACTTTTGGATGATCTGAATGATTCCAAACAAGTAGAGTCAGTCATGATAGAACTGAATGATTTCATTAGGCTTGGCCCTACCCCTTACCCCTGTTGCAAAAGGTTACCAAAATAGGCACTCCCTGTACTTTGAAACATTTTTACAAATATATCGGTGGGGCATCACCATTTTCTGTTGCATTCAATCTTTTTTTTTTCCTTTTGCAAAGAGCATGATATTGCATCAAGAGCACTTTTGATTGATAAAATTCCAGCATTTAAGATGTATCTATCTTGACCTTCTAAAACCATCAAAGTAATCTTGATTTGTACAAGCACAGATTATTCCGGTGAAATATTTGAGATCAAATAGAATTAACATCTTCAAGAGCCACTTCTTCACTAAGCATTTTTGGTTTCTTTCTGTGATTGTAATGGCTTTGAAGGGGGTGGAGGGCAAACAAAGATCTCTGGCCAGACTTTACCATGCAATGTTAATATCAGTGATATTTTGTTATGTCAACTAATAAACAAATCAAACATATTACTAATTTTGTTCTTACACTTAGTTTGATGGTGGGTCCTGCCAAAGGATCCTATAACCTGTGTCATTTCTTATGTATCTAATATCAGTTGTGCAATTTTCCATTGTGGAATTTTTGTATGTCATATTCTTTTGCAAATGCCATAAGCTTATTTGATAATAATTTGTTTGTAGCAATCACAAAAATAATCTTTGTTTTGCTTTAATTTAATGTATATTTATCAGTCTTGCATTAACAGTCACTTATTCTTTCCTTATGAATTAAATGTTGTCACTGTCGAATTCTCTCTGCCCTCCTTGATTTTTGTTAACTTTTATAGAAACAAACAAAACACTGAGATATATGACTTTAATGCAAATCTTGAATTCACAGAATGTATTAGAATAGATATAGAACTCAAGTACATTAGAGTGCCAATGGAAAGCAGCAGTACCAATGGGCTGACAGGAATAGCAACATGCACCTCCAAGCAACAAGATATTGGACCAGTCAATAGACTAACACCTTATTGGATCTTGTGCTGAAGAAGGGGTCACTTACGAGAGTGCCCAAAGTGCCAGGATGTTGTTCTGATAACAATATTTTTGTTAAGACAAAGTAAGATGATATCTATATCGCACTCACATTTATAATGGAACAACACTCACTGTGCTTCACAATACCATTTTACTCCAGTGACTAACAGCAGCATATTATTATACTGTTATACTGTCAACATGGCTTTCAGCCTGTTAGTATGAACATTTCCTTTTTTTTTCATGTTTTGGACAAGGTCAGTGCTGATTAAATTACCAGGTACTCATTTACACCTGAGTAAAGTGAGGTATGGTAAGCGGCAAAAGTGCCACTTTATCTTTGCACACAACACCAGTATGATATGGTTGTCAGCCAGACCATACCACCCAGTCACAAGCCCAAATGGTCACCCACATTTTTGCAGACCATGGGGTAAGATGCTTGACTCTTGTGCTGTGTTGTGCCAATCACTTAGCTATTGATGCCCCAACTATTTTTTTTTTTAAAAGAAAAAGTTACTTTTATTTCTTTTAAAGTTAAATAATACTTTTTGCATGCATCCAGGGAAGAGAGAGGATGTGCATTTTTTTTAACCTGATGTTGTCAGTTTTTTGCATGAATCTATGATGAAAATCAAATATTCAAATATTGTGTGTTTTTTAATAAACCTTTACTTTCATTTATTTTGTTATCAAAGATTTTATAGCAGATTTAGCTTGAAGTCAAAAATTAAGAACACTACTTTTGATACCATGTAAAAAGACAAAATGTTCTTGAGAATTTAATTTGTAATGTTTCATAGCAGGTTTATGAAATATTTACGTAGTCAAAATCATTGTCTCCACTTGCATCCTTCTACCATTGAGTTCAATTCTGTCCCTTTTCAGTTGTTGAAATCCCATTCCAGACAAAGATATTGATCATTTTGCTCTTCATCTGATTTTGAGTACATTTGTCATTGGATGTGGTGAGATACAATGATAAGAATGAAGAGATGTCTCTGAAGCTTAATAAGCATACATGTATTATTGTGGGAGCATTGTTCTTATAGATTTTAAAGGAGACCAACTTAAACAAGGCGTGAGAATACTCATTGACAGCGGATGTAAAGCAAAGTTAGTGTAGATTTTTTTCATTATAAAAATGCCAGAGTTTAAAAGTATTCAGACTGTAGTTGGAAGGAAAATAGAGTGCATGCCATTAGTCTAGGTCCAGGTTTAGCTACTGGGGACCTTAATTACATGATTGCATTTGGAGACATCCACTTCACATATTTAAACAATGTGAAGGGATTTGCAGATGCCAGACATTGATGTTTATGAATAATGTTCAAAGTATCCTCTTTTAATTCCATAGCTGCTGACTAGTCAACAAATCTTAAATTTTATGAAAAGACAAAACAGACCCTTTTGCAATAAATGACAGTCAGTTTCTGTCTAATGCAAGGGTACGAACTAGAAAATGAGCTCCACAAAGATAACAGGTGATAATAAGGTAGCATAAAGCTGGCTTTCATTTGCTGGGGTGCACGATACTTACATCAATTTAATTGGAATTCCGGGTAATTGGAACGATTTTCCTATCTACCGCTGGTGTTCCAGTAACAGCGGTCTTACCAAATAACATAATTGGACAGAATTTTAATAGGGAGCCACAATATCCCCTTTTCCAAAGTCTTGGCACTTTATTACATAAAAATTCATCTGAACAGCATAAATAATTATGAAAGAATCAGGTTTATGATAAGAGATCTGATGTTTTGTTCTTTGTTTCACTTTGGACACAACTAGCTGAGTCCCTGTTCGATGAATGGGTTCAACACAACAATGAATGTAGTGGTAGATATAATGAAATATCCTACTAAGCTTTCACCTCTAAATATCTAAATCTACACATTCTCACATGTGTCCAGAGCTACAGTCAAGCTCTCTAGATCTAGGTTATGTAGAAGATATCACGATATTCTCACCTATTGACCCACATCTAGAATCTATTTTTCTTATTGAGGTCTAGAGCTCAGGTCTAGATCTCCAAAGTCTAGACATAGATTTATTGACTTTCGGTATTAGGTTAATAATAATTGAAGATGGACCTATTGAAATTATCCATACAGACTCTGCCGTCTTCCACCATAGCCTTTATTTTCAAACATATTGGTCAGAGACTAGATCAAGGGAGATGTAATTTCCACAAAGCAAATCTAAAACAATTTTTTTTTATTACTTATGTAAAAACACACATTAATTTTAGTAAACATCTCCAAGTTAGCCTTCAGTCAATGCATCAAACATGGCTGCATAAATATATTATACTTTTTAAAATCCATGTGATTAGGAGAAGATTTGATGGAGCCAAAGAAACACACCAATCTCCTTTGCATTTTTTTGTTTGTTGAAGAAAGGATTACGGTCACTTTGGCACAGTATGCACTTACATCTTTTCTTCTAGTCCAAACTGAACTTTGAGCTGTGTTATCATCAACTAATTTGTTATTGTTGATAGGTAATCTTTTTCCAATTGCTATGCAAGAAGAAGGTTACAAACAATGGAAATATACTTGCATTTTATGATCATTCTGAACATTCATTCTTTTTGGAATGCTTTAACTCTAAAAGATTTTCTTCAGCCTTTGTAGCAATATCTCTATAAAAAGCTTTACACACAATTCTAATGTTGTTTCCTTTTTTTAGAGAGAGAGAGATTTGCATCATGCAAAATATCAGTTTTCAAATGAGATTCCTGTGTTTCTTTTATTCACCTATTGTTATTTTTGTAAGAGTTTAAAGTCCAGGGTGTGATAAAAAGAAAACAAGCAAATACTGCAAATGGTCATCTATAGAAATCGAGATCCAAGTACATGTATTCTATAATCCAGTGTAATGCTTCTTTTTCATTATTTATTTTTATCCTCCCATGTGGTAGTGTAGGAATTTGATCATCAAACTAGTTCACATGACTAGAGACAATATTTGAACGCACAATGCAACATTACTTTCATTGAACATGCTTTAACACAGGGTTAAAACTCACCAACATATTGACTTCACATTTCTGTTATATTTTGTTTAGGTCTTAGCTCAGATCTTAACGCAGAAACCCTGTGTGAGTTCCCTGATCCTCAACAGAGTGTGTTTAGAATACAGTCAATGTCACATATCCCCAGGCAAGTTGGATGAGGCAGAATCTTGTCCTCCTCTATTTTTCCTAGGGGTGAGATGGTTGAGGAGGATCCTGTTGGAGGAAGGAAGGGGGAACAAGGCATATTTAGAATCAGAGGCCACCACCATTGGGTGCAATGCAAGATTTAAAAGATACCACTATGTCACTTGCTATCTAAGAAAATTGAGTACATTGTACTTTTGTACAAAAAAGGACGGTAGAAAATCCCTTTTGATTAGCATGGTGCACAGTTTGAGGTTTGATGGCCGTTATTAAGTATTAATTGTGGTTTGGCTTTTTTTGTCCTTTGAAAGATTTTTTTTCTTGTAAATAATCCCTTCATTTAGTTAACCTTTTACTATATGTATTTTGATATGCAATATGCTTTTTGTTTGGTTCAATTTTGAATGCTTCTTTTCCTTTTGGGCAACTTCGTTCCCACCATTGAAAACCTGCTACTTCTGTTCAAACTTAAACTAGCATATTATCTTGGTTTTTTTCCCATGAGCACTGAGATGACCTATTAGGGTCAAAAGGAGCCTTAACAAATAGCAAACAAATTTGAAGCTGAATGACCACGTGTTTCCCTGCTGAATTTGAAAGAACATGTGTTGTGTTTTTAATTCAATATCTTATATATATTTTTGGAGTCATTCTGAGCATCCACTCATGGTGGTAGATTTTTTACCATTTGGAGTGCTTCAGTTCATGACATGTTCTAAATGTATAAGATAGATTTGGCTTTAAGTTTCACATTTTTAATGTATAACTGTATCCATGATGGACTTTAAGAGAACAACACCAATAATATTTTATTTCCCCAAAGGTTGAAAACTCCTTTGTTTAATACCAATTTTCCTTTACAACTTGTGTCTTATTAAGCATGAAGACTTTTACAGTCAGTTGGTTAAAAGATCAAAACGTAGATATTGCTCTGTACATCTAGATGTCATTTTGATGAGTTGAAATAGTATCATGGTTTATTCTTAAATTTGACATTGTTTCATTAGTACAGTGGTCTCCGCGTAACATCCACATCTTTGGGAGATGGAGAAATGTGGATATTAGCCAGATGTGGATGTAAGGCGGAGGGCAAGGGAACAGCTTATTTACCCATGGCATTAGTATGTAGTTCAATGATGGAATGCACAATTCTAAAGAAAAGGCTTGGCCAATGTCATTGTGAGTTGTGTGCAGATTAAGTGTTGTTTGGCTTATCTGTCAATCATGGTAGGGCCAATAAAATTTGGTTATGACAATGCGAAATGAAATGAACATGCAACATTGCTACATTTAATATTATGCAGTGAGTGGACAAGGCAGGATGGGACGGTGTCAAAATTTTGCCTTCTTTTGTTTGGACATCGAGCTGGCACCATCTCTTCACACCGGCCAGCGCTTGTGAATTTGTAGGCTAATTAATCACTGGTCAGATGGTTAGAATAATGCATTCCCATATTGGCATCTCTGAGAAGAGCCACGCTTATCGTTGGGTATAGGGGTCTTGACTGGTGGTATCGCTTACCTGTTGTCTGTATGAATGGTTTGTGTGTTAGATGGTGAAAAGCGTTTTCTTTTGTTGTGGGCAACAGGGATGACATTACGCACTCCCCTTTTTCGGCACATCTGTAATGTAGAGGCTATCGATCCTTTTTATTTTTTAGTCGTTCGTTCAGGAGGGAAAATATAATTCAACATTCTCCCAAAATGTCGATGTTAGAGGGGTAATTTCTAAAGAACAAAATTCTGTATCTTGGAGAAATATGGATGTTTGGCAGATGTGGATATAAGGCGGGTGGATGTTGAGCAGAGACCACTGTATTAGAAATTACATGTCAAAAAATGCACAGATAGGCCTATCCATTAAAAATAGGACCCTATGTTTCATGTGAAACGAAAACTTGTAATTCTTGGGAAGGACTCAAGATCTTTGGAAACCTTTTTTGCAAAGAAACTGTTTTTATTCACTGTTTCCATAATACTATGCGGCTGATGTTTTGTTTGATTTCAACTATTTGAGTCGGTATTATATCACGGTGATCGAATTTCAGATCTTTTGCAAAAAAGATAATCTTTGTTTTAGATCTCAGCGTGGATACATAAGCTGTGGTGCATAATGCTGAATACATCTCTGTTATGGTAATGAAGTTGTGATTTATCTATATTCCTATAAATCAAAATATATTTTTACTTCTCTAATCTAGTCTCCCATAATCCTGTTGATACGCTTTCAAATCAAGCTTGAATTTGGACAATTTTGTGAGGGTTTTGGTCACCACCACAGCCGATACAAGCAATTCATCATGTTATAAGTATCACAATATATTAAATATGAAAATGTGACGTTGCATTGGCTTCCTCAGGAAAGTAAGCATGTATCTATGTTAAGGAGTAGCCTGCGTTTCTGTATTCTGCTTTCTGTATATTCATTCATTCATACATTGCATAATATTTTGAGACATGTTGCATGTTAGAAAGCCCCAAACAATTTTCTTTCTTTGTTAAATTATTCAAAAGTGACATCAGTGAAGTGAATGTTTTTATGATTGACATATATACATAATATATATATTTTTTCATGGAACTGTGTCTCGCTTAACATACCTGAATTTTTTATTGGACATGTGCATTCCAATGCTTGATTAAATTAAAAAATCACATCCCGTGTTGGCTTATTTCTGTGTTGTGATACGATACTATTTTATTCCTTCTATGACCACAAAAACAACCAGTAAAACAACCTGCTTCCTGAAGAAAAAAAAAGTAAGAAATTTGAACTGGAAACACAAAAAAATTCAAATTTCGACAGCACCAGCAGCAGTGTTCTTTAAAAGATCTTTTTATGTTCAGATTGAATTGAAACTTTATCTTTTCTTTTATCAATGAAAGAACAAGATTCTCCTTGTCATTTTTAGATTATTTCTTCATTTTACTTTTTGTAATTGACTCTCATTATTTATAATTCATGCTATACAGAGGATTTCTCTTCAAAGAGAAATCAAGGACGATGGTAAACCAAATGTTCAGCCGTTTGAAGGGTGACCAAGACCACTTACTTGATTTAACATCATTCTTTTTCTTACCTCTTTGGCCCTTTGTTGTAAGAAGGGGGTAACCTGAAAATAGAGGGGGTAACCTGAAATCCCGATTTCAAATGACCTGGGGGTGGGGGGTATCCTGAAAATGGGGGTAACCTGAAAACTTTACACCGGTGTAGTGTTTTCAGATTACCCCCTTTTCACCATACCTCCGGCCACCTGAAAACAGATTCAGTATACCCCCGGTATGCTAAAGCCGATTTCAGGTTACCCCCCAATATAAAATGTGTGTATGATCTAGACTTCCAAAAATAAATCTGGAAGCCTAGGTGTATGATTGATTGAAACTGCTTTTACTGTCCTAGTTTTATAAACGGATCGAGAAAATGGTGTCAGTCTGTCTGTGTGTTTGTTAGTGTATGTGTGTGTGTTTGTATGTCTGTGTCTGCGTGTGTGTTCGTGTGCCCACGAATTTGATACTCCAAATTGTTGGAAAATACAATTTTGGCCCTTGGATGGATAAGTTTGGTGACCCCTGAGGTCTACCTAGGCCTTTGCCATCGGATAGTATTGCCTTCATGTGCGCAACTAGGTCTAGACGTATTGTGATTGACAGAGACAAGTAACATGAATTTCAGTACACTGGTATGTATTATAAATTTCCTGTATACAAAATACAACTTCATGCCTACGAATATGGCGCTCCAAATTTTTGGAAAATACAATTTTGGCCCGTGGAGGGAAAGGCTTAGAGACCTCTGAGGTTTATCTCCGTCATCGTCATCGCATGGTGCATCGTGCTAAACTTACCTTCATGAGAGCAACTAAGCCTATAGTGATTGACAGGTGTCATATGAGTTCTAGCATCTTTGACACTTGGAATGGCCCAAAAATAGGGGTGTAGTGCCAAATTATCGGACAAATTTAAGTCACTATTTTAGTCTAGCTTTTTCAATGAAGATACAAAATTGCTGTATTTTAAATGAGAATAAATCCTATTTTAAAATTATTCAATAGATCTAGCTATTTAATTATTCCTCTATTATATAAACCGACAATTACTTGATGTAGCAACATCATTCTTTTTCTTACCTCTTTGCTTTGGCCCTTTGTTGTAAGAAGGGGGTAACCTGAAAATAGAGGGGGTAGCCTGAAATCCCGATTTCAGATGACCGGGGGTGGGGGTTATCCTGAAAATGGGGTAACCTGAAAATTTTACACCGGGAACCGGTTCCTGTAATTCGAGGCTTTCTTTGCTCGGAAATTTCATCACCGAAAACGTCTTCGATAAAACCTGCCATCGGGGATCAGATCTTTTTGGGAAACTCGCAGCATACGTGGTGCGCGGTATTTATTGTTCAAATTGAATACAAAAATGTCCAAGTCTGGGTTTTGAAGTTCGATAAATGAAGACTTATTTTAAAATGAATTACTTTAGAATGATTTCTTATAAGGATTTTGATATGTATGTTTGTACTTGTCCTCTTCGTTGTTGTGTGTCGTTGTTGTGTGTTGTTGTTGTGTGTCGTGTTGTGTGTTGTTATTGTGTGTCGTTGTGGTGTGTTGTTGTTGTGTGTCGTGTTGTGTGTTGTTATTGTGTGTCGTTGTTGTGTGTTGTTATGTGTCGTGTTGTGTGTTGTTATTGTGTGTCGTGTTGTGTGTTGTTGTTGTGTGTCGTGTTGTGTGTTGTTGTTGTGTGTTGTTGTTGTGTGTTGTTGTTGTGTGTCGTGTTGTGTGTTGTTGTTGTGTGTCGTTGTTGTGTGTTGTTGTTGTGTGTCGTTGTTGTGTGTTGTTGTTGTGTGTCGTGTTGTGTGTTGTTGTGTGTCGTTGTTGTGTGTCTTTGTTGTGAGTCGTGTTGTGTGTTGTTGTTGTGTGTCGTGTTGTGTGTTGTTGTTGTGTGTCGTGTTGTGTGTTGTTGTTGTGTGTCG
>JAOYNN010000009.1:0-14409 GCA_025770095.1 Goniobranchus kuniei | reverse complement strand
GATCGTGTTTTAATCTTAATGTTCTTGATGTTTTTACTATTTTGTTAAGCGCTTTGAGTTTGTTTTTTTAAAAAAAAGCGCTATATAAGTAAAGATATTATTATTATATATCAGACTTGCAGATTGGTGAGTGAGATGCGCCTGTCAATTATCTTTCTGTCTGTGTACAATGTACGTTTGTATTGTGTACTACTTGTAAGCCTAATGTGTTATTTGCAGCATATAGGCTGGTGCCTAAAATCTTCATCGAACGCCTCTGATTGCAGTACTCCTTATATTTATTTTTGTGATATTATGATGTGTGGGTATGTAGTCATTGTGTCATTTCTGTTTGTTTTGTTCTTATTTGTTCATAATTTCTACTAATTACAACGCCTGTATTTGCAGACGGAAATTTCCTAAAAATAAGCAATATTTCTCAGAAAGAGCTGTATGGAAGATTAAAAAATATTTGCAGATTAGATACATATTGGCTTTTTCCATCACCTATAGCCAAAACAGTCAGTTCATCCTCTCAATCACCTTCATCTGCACTAAACGCATCAACGGAAATACCAACTGGAATGATGACAACTACAATAACGGCTTCAATAGACGGGACACAAGAAAGGTGTAAGTGACCTGCTTACCGAGAGTGTGTGGCTGGTCTTTTTATGAAAGCTTCTCAGCAAGTTGATATATGATATATGGTTAAGGGCTTAGAATATAGGCAACTAGGCCTTTAAATGGCCTGTACAATTGCAATTCATTTATAAAGACAATGTGAAAGACAGTATACAGTTATGATCAGTTAGAATCAATTGTCAGAGACAAATCTTAACTGAAATAATTCTTTGTCAATAGCACTTTTAAAAATGTTGAGGGAATCTGAATGTTTTTGGTACTAAAACTAGGGTTATTCCAAATATCAATAGCCCTAAAGATAACAAAGTATTTACGGATTTTTGTATGAATTTATCCCCTCTAGTAAAGGTATTGTGAGCAAATGTAAAACATTTGATGCGTGCAAATTGTCAATGTTATTGTTACTGAAATAAATGACGATGTCGATCATTTAATGAGCACACTTCTGACATCTGGTACTAGGGAGCATCTGTCAACAACAAGCGAAGGATGATAGAACTTTCCATTCAGCTAGGTTAAACTGTCCCCAATGTAGTAGATCTAGATCTACATATACTGTATAAAATAAAAGAACTACCCACATAAGGTTCTATACATAAAACAATTACAAAAATTTGAAGGCAGAAAAGTCTGATTTGCTGTTATAAAGTCTCAGAATCAATTGAACCTTTTGCCGGCCCCTTTAAGTACACGACATTAACTCCCTTCTTTCTAATTCTTCCTTTTGTCCAATTCAAAATGAGAAATATGAGGAATGAAATATGATGTAGTAGACTTAAAAATGGATGGTGAAATTTAATGCGCATTTAAATTGCATTATGAAGAACACTGTTCTTCCTAATGACAAAGTCATTTTTGCCATGATTTCAATCCACAATCTCTATGTAGGCAAAAATTGTCAGTAATATTTCTAATATGGAACAGAAAAAAAAAGAAAGAAAGAAATGAAAATCAATATCAAAACGGCATTGGCTTTGTCAAATTTAAAAACAACAAAAACAAATAGTGTCAATCATGCAAAGCACAAAATGGCAAACTGTAAATGCCAAGCCATTGGTGCATGTGACACTGTGATGTTGATGATTTGTTCTCAGAAAACCCAAGAACTAACAATATTATTGGAATTATTGTATTATATGCCGTTGGGCATTTCTGTCTAGATTTAAGAGATATATATGTATATATAAAGTGTAAGTATCACACTTGCAAAATATTTCATTGCAACAGATGTATTTCTTCAATATCCACAACGAAAGTCTTTGTCCACAAGCCTGTCTACCTTTACAGAAAAAAAAGTGATGTATTCCTTTCCAAAGGAAAAAAGTGACAACAGGGAAAAAACCCAACCCACCAAAAACTACTGCATTAAAAATCTTTGGGCAAGAAAATTGTATGGAAACAGATAGTCAAATGAAATCATACATATCGTTTTCTTTATTTTTATAAAAAGACTGGTTTTAGTGGAAGCAGGCACATGATAATGGGGGTATTGATGATAAGGGCACCTTTGATTCACATTGGAGCGCGCACATATGCACTGATACTGTACCTTGACACATATGTAAAAAAAAATCCTGCCCTCAAGCCAATTCCAAATGATGGAAGCGTATCTTTCTTACATCATTTCACACATGAATAAAACCATCTTCTAGCTCATCTCACTACAATGATAGGCATACAAGAGAGGCACACTATCGCACACACGCACGCACTTCTTGTAGGTAATGGGGTGCATCCTTTAGCTGGTTGACTTCATGCTGCCTAGAAGGTTCAGTTCAAAGATAGTTTACTTGAGGCCTCATGTTAAAATCCTATAGGACTGCTGCTTATTTACCTTTGCACTATGACAGCATGTAGGAAAGCAGCTAGTAGAAATGCAAAGAAAATAACATGGCCCCAACCTGTGACTGAGATTTTCAGTGTCCCTTACACTCTTCCCACTTACAGTTCAAAAAAGAAAAAAATAAAAAACCCACAAAATTCATGCTCTCCCAACAATGCTCCCACTGATGAAAAAGCCAGTCATCTGGTGTGTATGATATGACAAATCTGTTTTGAATCAAATCCTTCCTGATCACTAAAGAAGTCGCCGCTTAGGAGAGTCAATCCCCAGTCGCCGCTTAGAGTCAATCCCCATTTTTTCCCCCTATCTCGACTCACAAATTGATATCTGACCAGGATAATGGGCACAGATAATCTTACTTGGGTTTTGTTTCTCAAATGCTAGGCAAAGATATTATAAAATTCAGAGATATGACTAAAAAAAATATCTTAAATCAGTCTCATCAATGATCTAACTTGTGAAACGACAAATTTATCAAAACTTCCAGATCTTAAATTATGGTCTGGCCTTCTAATAAGGGGAATGAAATACTCCAAGCTGACTGTTTTTGGAAGATTCATTCTTCTCAGCAGCGACTACTCTAATGATAATAAATATCTGGGAGAAATGGAGTGACGCATTTAGCCACTTAGTACAAATTATCAGTATGAAAATCTCTACAATCCTGAGGTCTTTTATTATTATTATTCAAAACGAGAACTGGGAAAAAAAATTGAAACAAAAACGCATCAAATACTTCACACCAAACATTATCTTTTGTTGGATCAACAAGAGGACATACAAGGACCTGCATTCAAGATGACAAATTTTTCAGGCAGGAGGAAATGATACTAAATTCCCCCAAAAGCATTTCTGTGGCTCCAAAAGACAATGCCAGCCACTGAGTACAACAGATAGCCTGGATATCTGACAAAAAATGGCATGCCATCAACAATTCAAAACAATGACATGACATTCTAAATTCAATCAATAAGCATGTCAACAAATCAGCCTGACACAAAGAAACAGGAAATGCTAAGGCTTAAGATTTTTTTTTAAAAAAAAAGAAGGAAAAAAGAGGCTCAAATAGAGGGAAAAAATCCCCCCCAAAAGACAAAAAAAAAATCCAACAAAAAACGAAAAACACAAACTACAAACGAAACAAAAGAAAAGGCAATTCACATGATTCACACCTTAAAATGACAAATGTGACTTGCTTGAGTGCCTTTTCTCTTTTCTGCCCCATTGGACACTGGGAAAGACAACAGCAACGTCAGTAATTTTTTATCGCATTTTAGAAACTCATTTTAACTGAAAAAGGAAATGCAGTTGGGGGGGAGGACAAGATTGATTTGTCAAAATTTGTATGAATCATGTGTCAAAACTGGAAGAAAAGTAAGAAAGAGGAACCAGAAATACCAATCAGCTATGTGACGACGTGGAGAGAATGTTTAAAATGCCACATCAAACAATTTTTTAAAACATATTTCTGAACAATCATTAAAGAGAAAAAAATCATTGAAAAAAAAAATGCACAAAGAACAAAATACAATGAAAATACAATCATATCGGTTAACATTTGCAAAGTTATGTCAAGAGTAGGGCAACATTCGGCTCTGAACCAGAAAAGCAGATAGCTATCTGCCGTGAAGTAGTGTCGTGAAACTGTCTATGGAGATAAACATACTTCAGTTTATTGAGATAAACATACTTCAGTCCCGTTGGTGCATTCAAACTTTTATTGTGGGTCAACATGTTTTCTTTTTAAAAATCGCGGAAGTGTCAAATAGTGGCTGACTAGACCATAAGAAAAGGAAAGGAATAAAAAAACGTGGAAAAATTGAGAGTCAGCATTAGAAAAACATTAAAAGATAACATCGTGTCATTTCCCTAACAGTTCTTAAGTCTATACAGAGATCTAGATATGAATATAAATGCAAAAAATGAGATTTGTACTCCATGAAAAGAAGATGCAAATTTGAATACTTGCATCTCACATTACTGGGCTCATTTCAAGAAATATCATTGATAAGTCAGGTCGAAATTTTTGTTTTTGTTTTTGTTTTTTTTAAGTTCTTGATAGTAGAAGGAAAAAGAATTGAGGGCCCTTGCTGTCACAGTAAGCAGAAAGGGGCGCTGGATGAATGTTTGGACATTGGGCCCTGAACATGAAGCATAATGGTAAAATTAAAACAGCAACTTTCCACATCCCTAGCACACCAGATTTTCAGAATTTTTGGCCTCTCCTTAATGCTGACATATTCCCAGTTTACAGTTGTCAATTCTGTGAGACTAAAGCAGCAGTCACACAAAAAAATTCCACATTAGTAACAACAAACCACAAAACTTTATTTAAAAGTGGAATGCTTTGGCAATATAAGGGAAGGCAAGGAGAGAGAAAAAGAGAGGAAATGAGAAAGAGTGAGAGTAACACCAGCTTTATTCCATGCGAGTGAAACATGACGAATAACAAATGGGTTTCCAATTCTCCTCAAGAATAATGTTTTTAAAAATTAAGTAAAGTAGCAAAAATCTGTAATATTACATAAAATTCTGTTATGGTGTATGCCATAGTATGCTGCCTTTGATTATAAAGAGATATGAGGTCAATTCCTGGCTGCTTTCAGGGTGGGTTTTTTCTTTGTTTTTGTTCTGACTGCATTCCTCCTTTTACATGTATTGACCATGGCACAAATCCCTCTATCAATCACTCATTCAAAATCCACTTCAAAACCTGCTTCATAAGTTCTTTGCCACACTAAAGAGGCAGCAAGGTCATGTGGAGAAATTTAATGGAATAAGTTACTCTCTTTTCAAAGCTATTTTATTTACATTAAGGAAGAGGCAAAAATGAAACATAACAAGGACCCAAAGAAAGCCTCAATACAGATGAAGCTTACCATTTGATTCTTAATCGTTCTTAGTCTATAAAGATACAACATGTCCATTTGATCGTTGATGACTAGAAATTTAACTTTAAAAAAGTCTTTGACATGTATGATAATATCACAACGAACTGAAATCGAAAAGTGATGGAAAATGATTATACTAAAAAAAATTTATTGTAAAAACAAAAACGAAAAAAACCCCAAAAAACAAAAGAGACACCCATTCTAAAAAGAAACCCGCAAAGGTTCCTGTTTGGCATTAAGAGCTACATATTTATTAAAAAGAAGAAAAAAGAGAGGCCTATACTTGATGTAATGGACCCCTACCCCCGATAAACAACCAACATTAAAATATACCAATGTGAGGTCCAGGTCACCAAAATATTTGGCCAGTCAACAGTATATTACTTTTGATGGTGTTTGTTTTAATCAGTATTTATTAATTCATATTGGATGATCTTAACACCCCCAACTCTTCCCAAGTCACTAATGATGTAGATGAGGGCTAACATGCATAGATGTGATAAAATCAAGTTGCTGTTCAACAAGAAAACATTGAGAAAATAAGTGAAGCACTTTTTCACGATGGACACCGAATTTGGATAAGTCACAAAAGTTCTTGAGGGGTCCATGGTCTATTTATACCATGTCAAGTACTTCAATATTATTTATTCCTTGCATAGATTTTGCAAGCTGACATGGCCTTCTTTTAGGTTTAACACCACCCCCCCACCACCCCCCCTCACACATACACACAAAACCACAACTATAAAAACAAACGAAACAAACCCAGGTATAAATGGGCCCAATAACCAAACAGAGAATGCAGACAGTCATAGCCATCTGTCTGTCAACTTGAGACAGCAAATTTACCTCGTAAAATTTATTTTTTTAAAAAAAAGCACACACCAACCATTGGTGTGCCAACAGAAAAAGGATACAGAATCCAAAGATGCCTTTTACAGACTTGCCAACCTAATTTTTAAAAAAAAATTTCTTCCCCATATTTTGCCTCAAAATTTTACTAGATTTCACATAAATTCCAACAGGGAATCATATTTTTCTGCAGAGTATGACAAAAATCAAAATCAAATCTAGCTTTCTACAAAAAAGCATGATGATGAAGCTAGCAGAGGGAAGGAGAGCCTTAATTTCCAATGACAGCCATCTGTCCTGCCAGTTTAGTCGTATTTCATTTAGCAGCCGTTGAAGAACTGGCTCTCATGCAGGATTATTTAATAAATGCTAACACTTCAGAAGAGAGGCATCATTGAATGCAAGATCCAGAATATGCTTGCATGAAATTAAGATTCAAGAATGGCATCCCCAATTTCACCCCTCTGGTAAGTTTTGATTTTCCGCACAAATGAAAATACACATGAAACGATGGGCCTAGCCTACTTATTCAGTTTCTACTGGTTTTTGTTCTTGTTTCTTTAGTACAAAATGGTGGACCACATATTCTACCCCCCATCCCCATATTCATGTATTTTTGGCTCCACCCCATATTGAAATATGCGTAATCATTCAAGTTGGCAAGTCTGCTTTTAGGTGTCTTTCTATAATAAATACCATCAAACTGGTTTTACAACTATCTCTATACACACTGTCATCAAATCTTTAAAAAAGAAAGAAAAGCATGATAATCGTTCTTCTTACACTGAAACGTGACAGATGGCCCCTGATATCGTTCCCATAAAATATGAAAGCAATAACATCGGCTCCTACCACTGATTTGGGGGTATAAATTACAAACATGTCGACTCATTTACCACGCTTATATTAATTCACGACAAAGTGTAAGTTATATAAAGAAGCAATCCCAATTGCTGAAGTAAAGATTTAGGAGCAGCAACATCAATCCTCCACAACCACAGCAAGGATAAATGTCTCAATGGAAGACAAAGCTTTAGGCCAAGTCTTCTTCCAATGATAACAACTATAAGAATAACAAATGCTTTTTTCATTTATTTAAAAAAAAAAAAAAAAAAAAAAGGAAAAAAAAACAGGCCCAAAAATGATCAGACAAAAGTCATCTCTAATCATTTCTCTTTGACCGGTATATAGGATCTGATAAAGCACCACAGCTTGAATTTCCTTCAAGTTTGCATTTGCTACAACGTGTACAAATAATTTGTTCTCTCCCTTTTCAAAATACTGATATTCAGAATCTATTTTTTTAAAAATTGCCATTTATTTAAAAAAAATATGTAAAATTAAAAAAAAAAAAAAAAAAAGGAGAGAGATGGAGAACAAGAAACTGAATTCAACTCCTTGTGGACGGGTCTTTATGATGTGTAGGATGACGCAACGTGGGAGATAAAATTTTCAAGTATCTGCGGCCGAATATAACAGGACAATATTTCTTGTTTTTAAAAAAAAACTTATAGGGGTCATACTTCACAACTCTGGTCCTTGCCGATTGCTCCCCTTACCAGATACGATGGATAATCATTAAACTATCCACTTAAAGTTAAAATAGCAAGAACATTGAAATGAACAGCAAAGTTAAGGTATGGCAATGGTGCAGATAAAACGACAAAAGTGTTGCATCCAGCCATGTAAGTCCCCTGCACTTCTAGATTAGTTTGGTTGTGAACCATCCTTTAGTGACAAAAGGACACATGCAACTCCTATTCAGCTGCCCCACCAGTCATTGGACTGACCAGAATTGTATGTGCCCCCATAGTTTCCTCCATAGTTGTACTGAGGTGTAGGATAGCCTCCAAAGTGATTGTTAAACGGTTGTTGGCCATTGAAGACAACACTGTTCTGCTGGAAGTTTGGCTTCATTGATTTATTCTGTTGGCGATAGTCACGACCACCAAAGCTGTTGCCAAATCTGTGAGAAAAAAAAGAATGCAGTTAAAACAATTGGTGAATGAACCAACAACTGTCTTCCGAAGAGTGACTAAATTTTAAGGTGTATCCATAAAAGATGGATCATTACCATAAAAATAAGCTAGACCTAAAAACTGGTAGATAGGACTTAATATAAAAGTTAATGAGTATTATGCCGATTAAAATTGCTTTGTTTTGGGGTGGGTTTTGTGGATTGTTTTTTTACAGATCCAGTTTTTGAAAATCTTTTCCTTTTAAACAAAGGAAATGAGTTACATTACATTTAGATCTACACAGATCAAGAATTCTACAGGCCCTATCCATATACATCTTTGCCTTCGAAGACAAAGAAGCTTCGGAGATCTAGACAATATGTATTAAGATTTAGCTTCCACTCATCTAATTTAGATTTTCTATTGCCCCTCCGAATTCTATGAAACATTCAAAGCCTAGATCACCTAAACCTATAAATAGGCCTAGAGATCTAGATCTTGGGGTCAGTTCTATTTTCAATAGGACTAGGAAGGGAAAGATTTCTCATTCATGTAACACATGTGAAAAGATTTTTTTTTTTCTCATAGCTGGTATAACTTCACCTAGCTGTCCAAGATTCTTGCTCAAAAAGGTTTGAAAAATCAATGGTATGTCATAGCATTCACAAAACTTCTGAGAATTTTCATTACAAATCTGTACCTGAGAATAGTGAAAGCTGACATTCTTCGTGTGTCTGTCTAAACAAAACATTACTGCTCTTGTTCTCATGTGAAAATGAAACCAAGGCAGAATGCTATCACCATGCACTTGAAATATGGTCGTAATGTTTAAACTACAACTAGCAGAGCTGCCAACCTGGATAATCATGATGGAGGAACACTTGCCAAAAAAAGGCAGGACAAATGAAAAAAATGGAAGGGCCCACATTTTTTTTTTTTTTTTGCACTTACATCGTTTATCGTCATCCATTGGGAGGAAATGGGTATTATATATATAGATCCATAAAGGACCAGATCTCAGTAAATTCATTCCGAAAAGAACAAATATGACATTTGGCTTTCAACAAAGTAACACTTGAAATGTAGAACAATATATGCAGGACGCGCGCTCGATTAAAATGCGTCATCCAGTAATTGCCAGTACAGTAAGCAGTTAAGCTACATGGCCCGATACCAGTATTATGTATATAAAATTTGAGACATTGAACTATAATCAATACCATAAGGAGTAGGTATTTGCAAAATAAAAAAAGATTATCGATACTCTAGAACCCATTAAGCACCAATGCAGTGTCTTGTAACAAAAATGGTAAACTTAAAAAAAAGAAAAAAAAAGAAAAAAAAAGCTGTTTGACCGGACAGGACAGACACACAACCGGACAGCTGGACTGGCCGGAACAAAAACCGGACACTTGGCAGCTCTTAACTAGTGTAAACAATGATAAGGGAGGAGAAGATCTATATCTTGGATTAAGAAATAAATAAAAATACATCAAACTTCAGATTAAACTCCGTTTAATTTGCTTGCTCCTAACTGAAAGAGAAAAAAAAGAGGTCTGAATTCAGAGAAAATCTGAAAGATTTACACTCCTGAAATTATATGCACAGGGAGGCATACTTGTAACAATAATCTTATTTGAGAAAAATAAACATAAAGAGAAAAATCATCAATTTTCAGGACAAACAATTGCAAGGTATACAAATTGTTAGGACTGCTTCAAGAAAAAAGAATAAAGAAAAGATATTTTTTAAATAAATGAAATAAATTTTACCTGCGGGCACCAGGTCGTCGCCCACCCATCATGGGCCTTACATCCAAGTTCAAGGACTCAAGCCATGGAGGAGACTCCTGGTTGGCTTCACTTAACAAATCCAGCAGATCACGGACAATGTTCTTATTCTTCTCATTGAAGAATGATGTGGCAAGTCCTAAGAAAATAATAAATAATATACAAGACTCATAATTATTCAATAAATATTCTTCAATAAATCACTAAATACGTTCATTCTCCTACAATGAATAACTGACCTTTAGCTGTTCACATATTGACTTAAATTTCAGATTCAGAGCTTGAAAAATCAGCAAGATGAAGGAAAGCTGCGCACACAAGTTTTCTTCCTACTCTACAGCTGCACGAAACATCAAAATTTACCGGATTGGTGCGGGCGGTGAAACTATATTTTTTAAAAGTAATCTCTTATAATAATAAGAACAACAATAATAACATAACTATAGACATCTAGAAAGCATGAAAGGTCTAGACTACAAGTCTAGATCAAGAAGAAAAAAAAAGGAAGAGAAAACAAAAGTAAGAAAATAGAAATTTGGGACTCACCCACTGATAGAAAATACATCTCTGTATCTAGATGTCTAGAGAATCCAGATCTAAACAGACTACATCTAGATCTAAAGTTAAGGGGTTAAGAAACAAATTTCAGAGAATGTGTGCTCCATGTATCATAGAAAAGGTGCCTGACACATGCTGAGAGAATACAAAACGCGGGTATTTCTTTCTTCCAATAAACTGAGAGAAAACCTCCATTTCAACCCATTTCGGAGAGGTATTACAACCACTTGAATTTAGTCTTCGGACTGGATCTACATCTACATCTAGATTATTTTTCTCGATCTAGATATCTAGCCACATCCAGTGGGTTGTTTTTTTCTGCATCATCGATGTACTTAGGCTTAGGTCTACAGATTCTCAATCTAGACTTACGGTCATTCGCATGTCATGAAATCATGAAGTCAAAAAAAAAACAAAGGGGGCTTTTCTTTTGCTGTGCTGTGTGGTAGGCTGTATCATAGTACTGTAATATTATTGTAGTATTTTTTTTTGCAGGTCTAGATCAAGATTCATTCTCCTTATTTTCCCCAGACGTTTGTGGATACGAGCTTCGCCTTCTGTGAACCTAGCTCATAGGCACCCGTTCCCTATGCAATGCGCTTTACACTCACAAGCGCGATATAAGCGGAAAATGCTAGGTAATGGCAAGCTGACCTAAGCCTATCCGTAGTACGAGGGCCTAACAAAGAGTTGCACCCATGAGATTCAAGATCATTTGATAATCCAAAGCCCTCCTCTTTCAAATCACTTCTCGACCTCGGGAACTGTTCCCTCAAACAAGCAACTATAACTTTACACTTTGTGGATGGTATTAAAGGGTAAAACGGCTTCATTGCCTTGTCCGAAAAATGGCAATGGCGGCCACCTCTACAGGTCTTCCGAAAAGGAGGAAAGTAAAACTGTTTGCTACGGACGGGTCCTCTCATCAAGCCCTTTTCAACTTGCCGTGCGCCTCAAACTTTCAATCTTGCCTACAGAAAACAGTATGGGTTGTAGTTACATAAAGTCTTCACTGTATGTGTTTAAATGCTTTCGAGTGCTTAGCACAGTTTCTCATGTGGGGTATGCTCTGTGAACATTGCCAGTGTGTTTCGGTCTCGTTCAACTTTGCAAATAATATGGGCTTGCGGTTATATTGGAGTATCGAATATCTTCCCATATATATTTACCGCTAGTACTAATGGGTCTGACTTCGACAACACAGAACGGAAAGAAATATCTCGTTACCGATATTCGGGTCTATTGGTTCCTGCCAATTATTGTTTTTCTTCTGGCCAAATTCCTCACCGAAAATCTATTTTCCGATTTTTCGACCAAATTTTTGGCCGCAGTTCAATTTTGACAGGTGAAATTTTTGGCATACCTCAGACAATGACCTATTAGGAAAATCGAAAAGTTTCGGAACTCTGCCATCCCTGTACAAGATGCTCCAAATGACTAATCTCCTAACTAACATCTGATAACATGCAAGAGGGTCCTCCAAAAACCTCAAACAGCCCTGACAGACATAACAAACCAAGCTGAGTGCTAGTAAACAACCAAATTCAATATCGTTTAAAAAAAAGTTTACTACTAAGAAAAATAAAGGCATGTGGTTATGGTCAAAACTATTGAACCAACATACACGCCACCATCATAATTCCACTTCAAATATATACTCCTGCATTATGTCATACAAAAAAAAAGAGAAAAATTTCAAGTAGGCCCTCTAGGTTATATAAAAAAGAAAAACTAGAATCAGCCTCACATCGTGATCTACAACATTTCTTTCGACGATTCTTCATCCTTTATGCCGTAGAAGTGAAAAAATATGGCAGTTTAGATCTAGAGATCTACTTGCTGAATCTAATTATTGAAAATGGCATTGCGCGATAAATCGGAAAGGGGAAAATACCTTCCTCTAAAGAAATTGTTTACAATCAGCGGAGAAAGGAATGCGAAGGCATCTCGATCTATTCTTAGTAACATCAAACAGGCCAACCAATGAAACAACCCAGTTAATCGCTTTGTTGATGTCGCATCCCGTCACAGAAGATATCGATCGCAGTCTTTCCCGTGTCAGGCCAGGCGGCCGGAGTGGTTCTCTCAGTGGAAGAAAAATTCAATCTACTTGACACTTTCAAACTCAATAACTTGCGTTTGAAGGCACAGAACTACATAAAATAAGGATGAGAATAACGATCTACCCCTTCCACACAGGGCAGAAGTCACCCCCATAGTGAATATTCTAGGGATTTTTTAGAAATTCTTTTCAACTTTGCTGAATTGTAGTTTCACTTTGACTCAATTGAGCGACAAATGGAAACCACGGAAGTGAAGGTCAATCTCTCCTCTGATTGGTCAAAAAAAAAAAGGGCAATGAGATTTAATGCAGTTTTCATATCGAAACGAGCCGTCGAAATTGATCACCTTTGAAAATATGGGTCTATTCCCGATCTTCCGTGTCGACCCACCACCAATTGTCTTCACACCGCCATAACTCATCTCAGTCTGACTTCACAAACACAAAAAATACACCAAATGAAAGTTAGGTTTTTCTGCACACGATGGTATATGATTAAATGGGGTAGATCGAATATAATGGGACACCGCACAGTGATTTTAGAAGAGGTGTGGGGCATTTTACAGCATAAAATCTTTCTCCATTCATACCTAGATTTCCCACACGACCAGTACGGCCAATACGATGAACATATTCCTCAATATCGCTTGGCAGGTCAAAGTTGATGACATGACGTACATTTGGGATATCCAAACCACGAGCTGCAACCTGCAGAATAATCAAACATTCATGTTACAAGTAAAATATCCCTGAGATTATCATATGGGAATGACTGAAAGGTGTTATCTTCAACTGATTGATCATGTTTCTTCCCATTTTCAAAAGTTTTCCAATAACTATGGAAAGTGACCATGACGACGACATTCACAGACATGACTGATTCTGGAGAGGAATTTCAAGAAAAAAAAAAATTTTTTTTAGCCCTGATATCGGCAATAGATCTAGTTCAAGTGAAGAGGAGATTCAGACTAGGCAGTGGCGGAAATGAGCTGGGCGACAAAGATAGAGATGAACAGGGCCCAGAAAGGAGGTGGGCAGTTCGCATGGATTGCCTAGGTTCGTAAAGCCAATGAATCAGAAATAGAAGGAACCAATAAGAAAAGAAAGAGACAATAGCTGACGAACAAACGCATAACCATAAAAAAACATAATAAAGCTGTTTTGTTCGCAAAATGATTTATTTTTGTTAGCAAAATGCCCATAACAAAATGTTTTGTTGAAAAGGCTCATTCCTCAACTGACTTTCATTCTCCCATTCTGCCTCTTTGTTTCAACATATAAGCCCACCAGTACCAGCAAAACAATCCTGAGGTAACAGAACACCATCCTACATATATTTCCACACATCTAAAGACCAAAATTTGGTCAATATATAATAAAAAATCTGAAGTTTGTGAAATAAATAGGAAATTTGCAGAATATTTAGATATTCAAGGTGGCCTCCATTGTAACATGACCTAATTTGCATATCTAACCTTGGAAATATG
Source organism: Goniobranchus kuniei (assembly GCA_025770095.1). Lineage (NCBI taxonomy): Eukaryota > Metazoa > Mollusca > Gastropoda > Nudibranchia > Chromodorididae > Goniobranchus > Goniobranchus kuniei. The sequence continues at coordinate 344 of JAOYNN010000009.1, read as the reverse complement.
TCGTCCATTCCCTTTTGTAACATGTCTGAAAATTTCAACAAGTTTGCTGTATGAATAGTTTTCAAACAGGAATTTTTCCCTCAAAAGTCCTACTTTTCATGGAATTTTGCCAAAATCCTTCGCAATGGAAAAAATTTAAGACCATATTACAGCTTGGCAATGTAAGGGTTAAAGGGTTAGCCGTTGCAATAAAACTATGTGGACATGTACCAGTTATTTAATTAACCCTCGTAAAGCTACAGCGTAATCTATTACGCTTGCCTTGGTAGCAACCCGAGAAGCGCGACGGTGTAATATAACACGCCCGAAACCTCTGTATGCAAGAAGCGCGGCGGCGTATTATA